>JAVTVY010028509.1:0-102392 GCA_036873755.1 Hanleya hanleyi
ACCAGGCTATAGGTACAGTATTATAAGTGTGCTAGTCAACATCAATAATGAAATTATCATAATCTACAGTGAAACTTGTAAATATCGACACCTAGATAACCCGACCACCCTCTAAATACCAACATTATCCATGGTAGCAATTCTTAAATTTAAAGCACTTTGAACCTTGATAAAGCAGAACCCTGTCAAAACCAACACTATAATGTAATCTGCTCCCAAGCATATTTGGTATACACAGGTTTCACTGTAGCTGTAAATAATACATCCATTCGGGCCACTTAAGTATCACTAGTTATTTTTTTTTTATATCTTTGCTCTGTCAGCCAATATATTAGATATGGAGAACCACAGGCTCGTAGTCAGGTGTGGTTCGAGTTCACTACAAAAGGGCACATCAGGGGGTTCGCTGTATGAGAAAAGAGGCAAATTAGGGGTTCCTTTCAGTCTGGAAATGGCATTTGTATGAGAACGAATTATATTTAAAAAAAAAAAAAAAATCCCTTGGCTACAGGCCTGAACCAGTTCCATGTCCACTCTCTGTGGACTGTGACATGACAAAGCGATAACTGCCATTTACAGTTGACTGAAGACTGGGCATATAGTTCATGTAAGATGAATTGACTTGAATTTACGGGATTTCCAATAGTAGCAAATGGGGAAGAGGTCGGCCATTGTTCCATATGCTAACATGTGAAGTCCCGATGAAAAGCGGTATCTCCTCTGGCTGATGTTACATGGTTTAGAAATCTAAAATTTGAGTATTTTTTTACTCAAATGAGTGGATTCAGTTTTCGGTATTTTGTCCAATTTTCATATTTCTTTCAAATTTACCACCATATTCAATGATTTGATATTGTTTCATCCCTTAAAATAATTGAATCAGAACCTAAAAATATTTAGTCAAATTCAAAGGTCTGAATTGAGTTTTAGAATGAATTTTACGCCTGATTATCAGGTGCGAAAAGTTTCTTGTATGAATCCCTGGAGACACATTTTAAATGTTTTTTCAGCATTAGAAATTAATGTTAAGATATGTTCAGCATGTTCAGTGAGATACTTCATCAATTAAGCATCTTATCTGCCTGCCTAATGTCGCTGAATATGGGAATTTTCAATATTTTCTCTAATTTGGGTGTGGGCCACCTCTAAATATACATTTTGCCGCGCATGTATGCAAAATTGTGAGATATAAAGCCCTTTGTCGGTTTGCTCTAAATCTGAAACCGCTTAAATTCAACATTTTTTACCAGAATTGTTATGAACCTGAGCTGAAAATGCTGACTCAAGATGCTTATATGAGTGTATTTGTGAAAGAATGGTGGGTATGTAGATGAAAGAAAGTATACTCATCACTACACAATAGCTATGTACTGTTTCAGTGGGAGGACAAAATAGGCCAGTGTCCGCTCGTGATGGCAGGAACCAGGAGGAGCAGGTCAGTGCATATATTAGGATATATCATAGGATTCGGTGTAGGCGTATTTAATTACCGAGCCCAAACTATGCTCTTTCATACTGTTGAGAACACATGTACTTTGATAGCTGTAAAGCCGGCCATTTCTAAAATTTAAAATGGTTCTAAACAGTATACACAACATTCAGATTTCATCACCAGATTTCATGGGAACTATTTGTTTGTCCATGCAAACCATTACTTTCAGATACATGTATCTTACTAGGCAATGCTTTTAAGAGAATTTTGTGAATACATTGATATATCTTTATATATACATGTATTTACACATGTAGATAATAATACGTTTGACTTTCTTTGCAGGACTATTTAGAAAAGCTGAGAAGAGTTCGTTACCAGAATTTCAATGAGCGTCGTATGCAGGAAGGACAAGCACCAGGAAATGTACGCCGAGTTGATGGACATCTACGTGCTGATATAGAGGAGAGAAGGAAGAAAATTGAGGCCTTAAGGGTTAGATATCCTTTATACATTCTTCATGGATAATTGAGGCCTTAAGGATTGTATATCCATTATTTTTTCTTCACAGATAATTGAGGCCTTAAGGGTTAGATATCCATTATATAGTCTTCATAAATAATTGTCCTAAAACCTGATGACGTAGGCCCCCTACCTCCATGACAATAAAATCTCACTTCTATCCCTTGATGCAATGCAGGCTCCCCAACACCCATGACAATTAATTGGCTGATGGGGGTCGTTATACCTCACCTCCCTCATGTAACATGACATCAACTTCATTGCCAGCGCGAGGTCCCTGCAATGTCACAGTCGGAAGATTAAGCTTTAATTTGGTGTATCGAGTTACATATTACTTCACGACTTCCGGCACATGTACTTTGCATCGACAATGACAATTTAATTGGTTCCGTGTTACATAAGCGATGTTAGATTTCTGGATAAGTGATCACGTGTCATGCAGATGAATGAATACACAATTTATCACATGATTGAGAGAGATATAATACGTCGTCAGGGTTTGGGACTATTGAGGCCTTAAGGGTTAGATATCCAATACAAAGTTTTCATAGATAATTGAGGCCTTACGGGTTAGATATCCATTATATAGTCTTCATAGATAATTGAGGCCTTAAGGGTTAGATATCCATTATATATTCTTCATAGATAATTGAGGCCTTAAGGGTTAAGGATAGCTGTTCCCTTAGAGGCAGTTTTTGCACTCCCGTGACAATTTGTCGTCTGTATCAATATATATACAAGATAACCATAATAAACTATATATTTTATGAAAGCGTACATCGTAGGGATCCCAACTATGCGATTTGTATAACCGACGCTGCTACTGTGTGTAAAATATTTCAATTTAAAAAAATTAAATTGAAAACAATAGCGTCCATTTTTCAATTGATATTTCATGAAAACTGTTGATCTTGTTTCAACTTTGATGGTATACCTTGATAGGAGACAATTCAAACTAGTAAACTTTATCTCATTTTTTTCAATTTTTGCCAGGTTTTGTTTTTACAGCTATTTTACTAAAATAAATTGAAAAAACCGTACTATTTTACGTTCGTTTGTCTTAAAAGTTCAATAATTAAGAAACTAATCCGAACTTAGAAAAAGTGAGATAACGTTTACTAGATCACCTTATAAGTAACAAGCATGCCAAATTTCAAAAGCGTAGCATGGATACTTTTCGAGAAATAAACGTTTAAATCTCGGATTTTGTACAAAAATGAAAGGCTAGAAATCGGGCAAAATGTGTCTAGCTATACATCTGATGAATTAATCCAAATTTTTTGCTTGAGTTCTATTGTCAAATACATTTTTAATCTGTCTAATGGGACCTACTTGAATTCATGTTTATTTTGGATAATTATTACACTAAGTTTTCTTCATCAAGGCGGTTTAAAGTCCAATTTAAACTTAAAAAACTTGATAAAACTTGTTCAGCTGAGAATTGGTCACACCTGTGTAGATTACTTCACGGCGGGTGTCTGAGTGAAGTGTCACTGTTATAATTAGAAACAAAAATACGGATGTTTGCATGGTTTTGATCAGAAGGGGGTAGATTAAAGTAAATAAGTAGGACTAATAGATAATTAGCTTACTGCGGAAATGAGTTTTGGAAAGGAAAATGTAACAGACAAAAATAATAGTAGCCAAGCCCAAGCTAAGGCAATCTGTTTAATTGATCCAGTGCCTCGGAAACTAAATTTTTAATCCTAATATTGAAGCACTTCTATTTATAATTTTGATTTCATTTTTCAAATGTTAGAGGAAATAGTGAATATTTGAATGAAGAAATAAATAAACAAAGACCAATTTTGACCCTCTAAGGGGACAGCAATCCTTAAATGTCCATTATATAGCCCTCATAGATAATTGAGTACTACAGTGTAACCATTTACTATAGTCTGCTGCATAATCATTAATCTTTATGCCCATACAGCAACAGGCAGATGAGCGAGCACAGCACCTCAAACAAAATTTAGAACGAGATGCATTCAACAAGAAGATGAAAGTTATGGAGGATCAGGTAAGTTCATATATGGGGAGAGATCTCTGCTGGCACGGCTGGTCAGAGACTACCGTGGACACAGCTGGTCAGAGATTACTGTGGACACAACTGGCTAGTGGATATTGCTGACAGCTGGTCAGAGACTACTGTGGACACATCTGGCTAGCAGCTATTGCTGACACAGCTGGTCAGAGACTACTGTGGACAAAGCTTGTCAGAGACCACTTCTGACACAGCTGGTCAGAGACTACTGTGGACACCTCTGGCTAACAACTATTGCTGACACGGCTGGCTAGAGACTACTACTGACAGCTGGTCAGAGACTACTGACAGCTGGTCAGAGACTACTGTGGACACATCTGGCTAGCAGCACAGCTGGTCAGAGACTATTGTGGACACATCTACTGACTACTGCCATCCACCGACTAAACTGGTCAGAGGTTATTGCTGACACAACTGGTCAGAGATCATTATTGCCGATGCATCTGATCAGAGTCATCATTGTTTCATCATTGGCAGATGACTATTTTGACATAGCTGATCAGAGACTACTGCTGATACATCTGATCAGAGTCATCGTTGTTAACATCATTGGCAGAAACTATTGTGAAACAGCTGATCAGAGACTACTGCTGATACATCTGGTCAGAGCCTACTTCTGACACAACTGGTCAGAGGCTATTGTTGAAACACCTGGTCAGAGATTACTTTGGACACAGCTGATCAGAGACCACTGCTTAGGAAACTGGTCAGACACTTCTGTTGATACAGATGGTCAGGGACTAATGCTGACACGGCTGGTGAAAGACTAACTTCCAGGAACAGATATTTATTAACAATTACTAACAAAGGTGAACTGCTTTTATGTCTTTCTCGGAGAATAATGGCAATAGCTTATCGGTCAGTGTATTCACATAAAATACATTGTCATACCTAGTAGTCTTTTCTGACAAACTTTTGAAGATGGGTGTAGTTCTTTTAAAGTTGAATCCAACTTTATTTTCTTGTTCACATCAGCTAAAATATGTCGTGGATCATTGGTGGCTGCAGCTGGCATCATGCACAACAGTTGTTCTATATTTTCATTGTTGCTTTAATTTGTTTGCAGAAAGCAAAAGCAGGAACACCATACCAACAACAAAGGTAAGTTGTCTATCTCTACTTCCCATTTAAAACAATTGTGGTATTCTGAAATATATGAATATACTATTCTGTCAAATAGCATTAAACAAAATCAAATAAAAGTCTGTTCAAGTGGGAAAATCTTTGCATGGAGTTGGATGATTGACAGGTTAAACTGAGATAATCATGTTGGATAAAGCCAATTCTATTTTGATTTCTTTGTCTGTTTCACTCTTTCTTACTCAGACATTTTACATACATTGTATGTCTGTATTTTATACCAGCCTGGGCAAATTCTCATAACTCAGATTATCATGTTTGTAAATCTGCGATAGCGATTGGTCATTCTTTGAGATTTTGATTTGTGCGAGAAATGGGAGAATGATTAATTCACTCCAATATCACTTGATTCCTCACTCCATATCACTCAATTACTCACTCCAATATCACTCGATTACTCACTCCAATATCACTCGATTACTCACTCTGATATCACTCAATTACTCACTCCAATATCTCTCGATTACTCACACTCCAATATCTCTCGATTACTCACTCAAAATATCACTCGATTATTCACTCCATTATCACTCGATTACTCACTCCAATATCACTCAGTACTCACTCCAATATCACTCAATTACTCACTCCAATATCTCTTGATTACTCACTCCAATATCACTCGATTACTAACCCCAATATCACTCGATTACTCACTCCAATATCACTCGATTACTCACTCCAATATCACTCGATTACTCACTCCAATATCACTCAATTACTCACTCCAATATCTCTCGATTACGGACTCCAATATCACTCGATTACTAACCCCAATATCACTCGATTACTCACTCCAATATCACTCGATTACTCACTCCATTATCACTCGATTACTCACTCCAATATCACTCAATTACTCACTCCAATATCACTCGATTACTCACTCCAATATCACTCAATTACTCACTCCAATATCACACTCCATTGCATTTCCAGGAGAGTGATCAAAAGCTCTTCTGGAGAAGAAATTAGGAGAGTAAAGGAGAGTGAGAGTGGCCACTCTTTGTAAAACTGAGAGACTATGGCATTCAATAATTCATCCATAATTTTAGTTCCTCCATCATCATGACTTGCTTCCTATTTTCTGATTTGGTATCACAGGGCCAATTTCAGGGCTGCCCCAGCTGTACCTATAACCAAGGTATTGAAAGAGATTGGAGCCATTCCATCAAGTCCAGAACCTCCCCCATCTTTAGAACAAAATAGGTATGTCATCTTACAAGGCATCTTTACTGAAGTTACGTGAAAGGTAATTCAGCAATATTAAATAGGTCAGTTTGGCACACCGCTAGTTAACAAGAATAATAACATTTTACAGTGAAACATGTTAATGCCGACACCTGAGTAATTTGACCAACCTTATTTATACAAGCATTATCCATGGTCCCATTTATTGAATTTTGAAGTATTTTGAACCTCGACAATCCAGAACCCTGTCAAAACTGACACTATAATCTGGTCCTAAGTATGGTCAGTTTACACAGGTTTCGCTGTATTCACAAGTGACTACACAAATACATTCGATTCTATATTGAATCTCTACATGTGTGTGTAACATTGTAGTTTTGCTCGCCTATGGATTAAAGGGGAATAGGACAAGAACGGCTGACTAGCAGAATTATTTGATTCCTAAATCGTGTACCTGCTTTAATTCAAATGCCTTAATCTCCATTAAGCTGCACAATCAAACGTAGAAAACGGAAGTTAAAACTAAAAGTTAACTCCCCTAGGAGAGTTGTCCGCCCCTAGGAAAGCTCTCCCACTCATCCCAGAGATGTTACTATAAAAGGCACTGCCAAATCATTCTAGTCCTCTTTCTCCTGTTTGCTCTCGACAGTGCACATCTAGAAGAAGTGTTTGATTCAATTACAACGGTTGTTGTTGTTGTTTCACTGGTTATATCCTTTAACAAGTGTGACTTGTGTTGTTTATTTCGGAATTTCTTATTGCCTTAGTATGTCTGAGGTTCCGACTACTATTCCTTGTCGTACGTGGGGCAGGTTTTGTCCCCTTTGGACGCCCACACGGCTTGTTTCTTGTATGTAAAGAGTTGTGTTATCGGGCGACCACGTGCGCTGAATGTGTGTTATGGGACGCGTCGACTTGGAGGAATTATGCCCAAGCTCGACGTGCTTACCTTTTACATGCGTGTGATGACCCGTCTATTTCGGAGGTCGACAGACGGGTATTGGAAATGTCCCTGGTCAATGATATGAATGTAATGAGGATCTCGACCGAGTTGGCTTGGATTTATCTCAGAGTATTCAAGGTCCAGTTTCACCCGCGTCGGTATATATTCCTCCCAGTGGCACTATCCTACAGGAAGATAATTCTCGGCTGTTAGACAGCTTGACCTGTACCGGTGCTGCATTGTCTGGGGTCTCTACCAAACCCGTTCCATTGTCCGGCTTAACAAAGACCAAGTCGGTCTTGCCGGTGCATTCCATTGTCTCCGTCAGACAAAAGAATTCTTTGCCACATGTTATTTCGCCTTTCTATCGGTTTACCACTTGTTTCTTCTAAAAAGAAGAAAGCAAATAAACATCGTCGTGTGTCAATTTCTCCGTTGCGGGTTAAATCTAAATATAGTTATCTAATCCGTTTCTCGATCTATGGGGTTGTCGGGGCGAATGTTGGACTTGCTTGAGTCAGCCACGTGTTTAGTGTCTTCGGACGTACGTCGCTAAAATTATTTTGCTCTTGTCAGAGATTTGAGAAATTTTAGTCTTGATTTTTCTATATCTTGAGATGATCGTCTGACGATGTTTTCTAAAAGTATTTATGAAATCTCATGCTTAAGTAATAACACAGTCCTGCATTAGGGCAGTGTGTATTCAATTTCGCGTCTCCACACAAACAATGAGTTTCGGCCCGCTGTGTTTGTTGTGGGCTTTTATTGGCTCTCACCATTCCGTTTTGTTTTCGGTCAGTATGTGAGCCTATTGTGATCTGTGCTATAAACGAACAGGTTTTTGTTTCGTTGATTCACGATTTTATCCATTGATTTGTTGTTTAAATCTTTACGAGTATTGTGAATACTATCCTCGTTCTGACGCGGGAGGTTCGTTTTCCCCGCCGGGGAAATCCGATTCTTTATTAGCAGTCCGTCAATGTTCCATGTTGTTGTTGTATCTTTTGTTCGGACTTGCAGTTTTTGGTAGTTTTCACCTTCATGCATTCAATTCTTTGGTCCTACCAAAAAGGTAATCTCTTGTTATATCAAGTATTATTATGTGATTTTGATATCCTGTGTTCAAGAGAGAACTTACAGAGGTTTTATCTGTCTTTATGCTTATGTGATTGTTGCATTTGTGTACGTAACCACAACTCAACCCTATTTACTACGACCATTTGTTGCATTTTAATGAGCAGCTTTACTGATCTCTTTATGTAATTAAGGGTGTGTCAAACAACAAAGAGATCACGTGTGGTTTATCGTGAGTGAGTAAACCTATTCACCCACTGTTTATTGTGAAAGTGTGCTATTCTTTGAAACACAAATTTTCTGTTATTTACATTGAGCTACATTGTGATTTGTTTGTTTCTCACCAAGTTGGTCCCATCTGTATACTGTATTACGCTTATAATTCAGATGGAGTTGAGCATTATTTTTATTTCTTCTCTCTGAAAAAAAATTAAAATTGTTAGCGTGAGGGTGAGTGTATTTCTCCGGGAAATCTTTAGAAATACTCTCGTTCGACGATACGGCTTGACACGCAAATTCGTGAAGTCTTCTTGATTACCGGTACAGTCTACAAGAACATCACACTGCTCTTTAGCAATATACTTACCGTTTCTGCTTCTCGACAACTTGTTCGTGCTAGGTCATTTCAAATTCTAAATTTTTAATAACCTTACCTTCCTGCCGGCGAGAGACTTTAAATGTATTTCCTCTCTCCGGGAATTTTAAATTTGAGGATCTTTCCCGGTTACGTTGAAATCTCTTTGTTCTGGATGTCGGTGGTGTGACTATTTTTGAGCTATAAATAGTAACATTGTTGTAAATGTTAATATTCTCTCCATATAAAACTCCAGTACTGATTTTCATGTACAGGAGACAAATTACATCGGGAGAGGTCATAATGTAATCATGTTCACTATCAAAGTATTCATGTTCACTGACACAAAGATCCATAATACCATTTAGCTCATTGAGCTTACGTGTGATTAGCGCTAGGAACATTTAAAGTGATCTCTACTGCGTTTTCTATTTTCTAAAAGAAGGAAAATAATTACAATCGAATTCGGGGTTACTGTGTTGCAACTCCTTTATCGCTTCGCACCTTTACGACGTTACATTACGTCGTCTCGTTGTCCTCATACACCTGTACGTCGTTTCTCGCCGTTATGTCGTGTACTTTTATAAGTTTGTATCCTGCTCTATTATGGGCATGTATGTACATTATGTTGCGAATGCGGAATTCACTACGTTGTTTATCACACACAACGTTTCACTCATTTTTCCACGTTCCGGTACGCCATAACGCCGTGTTTCACGTCATTGCTTCATTTGCGAGATGTATATTTTATAAAAGATCCATTCATCTTCGTTTTTCGGCACTTCCTTCGATGCTCCATCGTCGGTCGTCGGCGGGAGTGGAAGTCCGTCTGTTTAGCGTCATCCTTCCATTTGTATCAGTTCCTCTCGGGTTTTTCACATGGTGATTTACTTAGGTGCGTCGTTGCACTACGAAGAGAGTTTTTGTTCAAGCATTTTTGATTCCAGTTTTGTGTTGAGATAACAAAATTATGTTGGAATCAACAGTATTTGGTCTAATACTGTTATATGGAAGATGGAATAGGTCTTTGGATTATGGACGTGGATAGTGATGGTCGTCGCCTGGATTGTGAATGACGGTCTAGACTCTTGTAATTGAATTCAGCACAGTTTTGTGTTGATTTTTGTTTAACTCAGAACCATGTTGACTTTAACACACAACATTTTGTGTTGAGATCCGTTTACCTTAGGATTGTGCTTAAACGACACAATGGTTGTTCGTGGTGTACTTGGGGGACAGTTTTTCGACTTTCTCCATCAAGTACTTTATTCCTGTATAGACGGTTGCACCAGTTGTTAGACTTTGACATTATGGTTCTGTCATCATCTTTGGGCTTTTCATTTCTATGCAGGACCTTACTCACTACGTTCGGTTTTTACGGGTTCGGTCTCTGCAGCGGATTTATTTGTCCTGGTGCCGAGGACGTTATGCCGATCCCGACTCTGTCTCTATTTCCCTCGTTGCTGACTTCCTCCTTCATCTTCACCGGGATAGGAAGTTTCATATTAGCTCCATTGAAGGGTATGGATCTGCTCTGGCTAGGGTGTTATGTCTTACTTCTGGTACCGACATTAGCCTTAACGATTATATCTCTGCGCTTATTCGCGCCTTCGCCTTACAGTCGCGTCGTACTTGCCTACTGTTACCGAAATGGGATATCGGTGTGGTTCTGTGTGCTTTGTTTCGTCCGCCCTTTGAACCCTTTCTATCCGCTTCTCTAAAGCTGTGTCCTACAAGGCAGCTTTTCTGGCGGCTTTTGCTTTGGCGTCTAGAGTGTCTAAACTTCATGCTTTTGTGAGATCTTCCATGACTGGGACGGCAGATTGGTCTCGCATTTTCCTTTCGTTCCGTTCCGGAGTTTATCGCCAAAATGAGTCTGTTCGCTTAGGTCCGTGCGCTCAACGGTCGTACTCTATCCCTGCGTTTTCAGACTTCGTACATGGGCTCGAAGACGACTTTTTGTTATGCCCTGTTCGAGCCATTCGCCACTATCTTACTCGTACCGATTCCGTTCGCGGCTCTCGGCGCCTGTTATTTCTGTCGTTTTCGCCCGTCTGCAATGCATGACATTACGAAAAATACCATTGACGCGTGGTTGAAGAAGACCATAAAATGGTCTTATCAATTGGCCATTGACGCCTCCCCGCTACTGTATACTGCTTCTTCCCATGAGATTCGTGCCATCGCTACACATGGCCTTGATGGAAGAACTTGTCCCTCCATGACATTGTCCAGTCTTGTGCTGGACAGCAAACTCCACGTTCACAAATTTCTATCTGTGAGATATGTCGGTGCAATCAGATAGTGTGACCACGCTCGGGCCACTGGTGGCTACCCAGCACGCGGTAAGTAATTTCAGAAAAAGAAGGGGGGGGGGGTGCAAAATTGTCACCATTGCAGCAAGGCAGCCATCTTGCTGTATCATCTCATCTCATTTCTCAATGATATTATTTGTCCACATTCAATATGATCATCTATGAAGGAAGAAATAAGTCAGATGGACGACCATGGACTCTCTAATCATCAATCTAGGAGGCCTGACACTATGATGAGTTTAATCTTTACCTTAACTGCGGTTTTGCTTGTGTCTTTCAGGTTGTATCTGACTTCCTTCTACATGATCTCAGCTGCGTCACCTACGCTCAACTCACAAGACGAAGAACTGACACTTGTGAGTATTATTGTTTTTGTTTTAGGTTGCCAGTGTCAGCAACAGCGAATAAAGTACAGAGAGTTGACAGTTGCGTAGAGTTGGCTCAGGGAACACACGCAGTCAACTCCTAGGCATCCTACAAGACCTACTCAGCTTCAAGAACCAAGTTGAGAAGTTGGCGTAAGACGGCTTGTGGACTGAGAATGGTGTGGCTTGGCGCCCTCTAAGCCCGGACAGTTTACGCTTCACCCGACCTTATAGGTACAGCCAAGTTTCTGCATGTATGTGCTAAAGTCGGCATTGCCCCAATCGACATACAATACCTGCCAAGAAGACCTAGCAGCCCTAGAGGCAGAGGATTCTGACATCTTGGTAGAGGTTGCATACCACACCACGAGCACAGCTACATGGATGGAGACATTCAAGATAAGTACTGTTGTATCTTATCCATGATTTAACCTTTTTCGTCTCTGACCAGGGTTTCACTTGTTCATTGTTGATGTCTCATGTTTATGTCCATGTCTGTATCTTCCCAGCTACATGGAGGAAGACACTCAAAAGATAAGTTAGATAAGTATCTTCTATTACTACTCCATAATTACTCTCGGCATTACCGACCAGGGTTCTTTTGTTGAGATTCTTTGTCATGCCTGTGATCATTTTAGATAGAGGCTGAGACGGCCGTGTGGTCTGGTCCGTTTGCTGTTTCTGCTGGCGATTTGGTATCGAACTCTGAGGACGTGGATTCGTGTCTCGCACAGTCTGACCTTTTTCCAGCTCTAGTAATTGTACCTTACTGAGAGACTGTTATCTTAAAATAATTGGATATAAATGTTATCTTAAAAATTATTGGATATAAATGTTATCTACTCAGTAGTAATAGGTCAGTTTGGCAGCCGCTATCTCTCAAGTCATCATTTTAGACCTGACACAATTCTGACTTTTAATCTTTGACTTTACTGCAGTTTTGCTTGTCATTTCAGTTTGAACTGACTTCCTCCCAGATGATCTCAGCTGGGTCACCTACGCTCAACTCACAAGCAGTGTCTCCACAGTCGAATAAAGTACAGAGTGGACGATTGCGTAGTATTGACTCAGGGAGCAAACGCAGTCATCTCCTACAAGACCTGTTCAACTTCAAGAACCAAGTATGGAGAGTTGGACATAAGACGGTTTGTGGACTGAGAATGGTGTGGCTTGGCGCCCTCTAAGCCCGGACAGTTTACGCTTCACCCGACCTTAAAGGTACAGCCAAGTTTCTGCATGTATGTGCTAAAGTCGGCATTGCCCCAATCGGCATACAATACCTGCCAAGAAGACCTATCAGCCCTAGAGGCAGAGGATTCTGACATCTTGGTAGAGGTTGCATACCACACCACGAGCACAGCTACATGGATGGAGACATTCAAGATAAGTACTGTTGTATCTTATCCATGTTTTAACCTTTTCGTCTCTGACCAGGGTTTCATTTGTTGATTGTTGATGTCTCATGCTTATACCCATGTCTGTGTCATCCCAGCGATTACTTAGCCTGCTTTTAGGACTACATCAAGGCCGAGGTTCCCACCTCCATATGTTGGTACTGAGGCATATGAATTAAAGCAGGTTTACGATTTAGGAATCAAATATTAAACATTTATAAACAATGTTTCTATTTGTTACTAAATCAAACCTGCTTTAATTTAATGGTCCCTCCCTTCCGTCCCCTCATCCCGCGGCCTTGTTCACTACTGGTCTCGGTTGATTACAATGAGAAAGAGGACTAGAATGATTTAGCAGTGCCTTTTATAGTAACATCTCTGGGATGAGTGGGAGAGCTCTCCTAGGGGCGGACAACTCTCCTAGGGGAGTTAACTTTTAGTTTTAACTTCCGTTTTCTACGTTTGATTGTGCAGCTTAATGGAGATTAAGGCATTTGAATTAAAGCAGGTTTGATTTAGTAACAAATAGAAACATTGTTTATAAATGTTTAATTCTTATGCTGATGTAGACAATAACTGATCGGCAAGTATACCGCAATTATTTCCAACTTGTTCACACACCTCGAGGACAGTGGATATCACAAAAATGCGTTTTGTGCCACCATGATGGGTACAGGCAATATTCCCGGTGTATACTACATATGGTACCGCTGGTGTTTTTATTTATTTTTCTAGAATGTGGTTAATAAACCATTAGTTTGTGAGTGCCTCAGTTCGCCAGATAGGGGTGACCCAAGGATCTACAAAAAAAATATGAAAATTATTGAATGATATTTCGGGAAATAGATTTGCGATCTAGTCAAGATTGGTGATGAACATAAAACAGTGTTAACTTATTTACATTGTTACAAGCAGACGACAATCATTAATACGTTGAAATGGAATCTCTCCTGTGAACACCTGTGCTGGACACCTGTACATGGACAATGTTGCCAACAGTGACGTGTGAATGACACTGTTCTGAAACTTCACTCTTAAAACGCAAATGTTACATTTAACATCTAGAGGGTTGGAGGAGGAAAAGCATTTAGAAAGTGTTGTTTGAACACAACAGCTTAAAATGTTGCATTTAACACTTAAAAGTGGTGAATACAACACTTTCTAAATGCTTTTCCTCCTCCAACCCTCTAGATGTTAAATCTAACATTTGCGTTTTGAGAGTGTTCGTATGGTTTCCAGTAGAGTAAAACACCTGGGTGTTGAAGAATCTCTGAAATTGCTTAATAAATGAACTAGAATATTCCGAGAAAAGTTCCCATGGAAAACCTGGTTTACTAACCCTTAAACCTGGTGATGTTTTCTGTCTCCTGATGCAACAAGCATGCGTTACAAGTAAATGACCGGTGGGAATCGAAATAAAACAGTTCATTTACCCGGTCACCTCCTTCGTGTAAGACGACATTAACTAAGACGACGCAGGATCTCTACAACTAACAGCAGCTCCACATTATGAGTTTACCATGCAAATTACGAAAGCCGGGTGCATAAATACTGCCAGAATACCTCTGCAGTTAAACTTAAACATGTAGATTCAATCTCTTCGGAATTTATTATAACTACTACTTTGTAGAAATACTATGAATAATGCACCTGTTCAAATCCTATTTTTCAGCACTTTGGTGCAATTTCGTGCAATCAGCAATGCGTAAAAGCACTATCTGCCACAATAATACATTTAGGAGGCTGCTAGGATTGACTAGTCGGCACAATGCCTCTGGAACTTTTGTTAACAACAGATTTGTATCTTTTCAAGAGCTTATAAGGAAATCTGTGTTCAGTTTCAAGAATCGAGTTGTTCACAATGGCAATAAGCTAGTACAATCGTTTAATGTTGTTGGAATTAGTGTTTCGCCTCTCGTGTTTCGATTCTGAGTGTGCTGTGATTTGTCTTCCAAATTCACACTATGTATTCCCCAGTCCCAATTTCACATATGAACTTTGAGTCCTCAATAAAGAATTTTTACTATAAACATTTTTGTAAAAGTAATGTAAAAAAAATCATGGTTACCGTATTGTTAACAGAAATATCATGGTTAAACCTGTCTGGCCCGAGTGGGTGGGTATCGCTGTAGTAAATTTATCTCTCGTGCCAACATGCAGAAAAATAGAGAGCTGTGTCTTTGTAGCTTATCATATTGGAGTCATTTTGCGCCTATTAGCATACTCCTACGAACAGCGGATCATGAGTACGTTCAAAATGGCGGCCATGCGGGGTACCAGAAAAGTATTGGTTTTTTGTGTTTTCTTTCGCTTTGCAGATAAAAATGGGCAAGAACTTTTTTTTATTTTATTATTATTACATTTTCTAGTAGAGCTTGATCCAGGGGTCAGTTTCAGTTGAGAGTCAAGACATGGTGATGATGTTCTTAAACATAAAATCCTTATCAGTGCCAGGTATTATTTAATCCGAATGAATTTCAAATGGTTGTCTATAATGTATTTCAGTAACACTTTGAGTATGACTGCTCATTTGAACGCCATGAACATCAGGACGTTCAAACTGATTTATATTGAATACCGGATTCATATTCCTAGCGGGTGGTTGGGTGGGTTCAGGTTCCTGTTGCTTCAATGCATTTTGCTGAGAAGCAACAGGAACTTGATAATGTGATGTCTAGCACTGTAATATCACTTGTCTTTATTGCACCATGTAAGCGTCCTTTTTGTGTCTTGTGCGCTGTCCTCAGTATTTTATAGGGTGGATGGAGGGTGTCGGGTCCCATGCTGCTTCAAAGATTTCTTCTTTGAAGTAGCAGGAACACAACTGGGCTGGGTGGTGCTTAGTTGGTTCGTCGTGATGAAGCTGAAATATTGTTGAAAGCGACGTTAAATTCTATTCACTCACTCACCTTCATATTCCTAAATAATTTCCCCTGCAATTTATAATCGGTCGCTGTATATAGGAAATATTGCTGAGTGCGAGGTTAAAGCTCATTCTCTCTCTCTCTCTCTCTCTCTCTCTCTCTCTCACATAAAATGTTTTGATCGTGGAAGTCGTGAGAGTAATGCCTATATATGTGTTATATGACAACACAAAACTGAAAGATATTAGGTAAAATCTAAAGTACAATTTGCGGAAACGAACGCAAAATGGAAATAAAATGGGGTGTAGGATATAGTTTCTAGACTGAAAGAATGTTAAATTATTAGCTAAGTGACCCTGGTTTCCGGTGAGGTCATTTTCGTCGGTAAAACAGATAACAGCCAAACAAACAAAATGTTACAGATGCAACGTCAGCAATCGGGAGGCGACAGCGAGCATTTAAAAAATTAAAAAACATTATTTGAAACAAGTATCCGCTGATTTATAAGGAAATTACATAGGCTTTATCGACACTGCTTTAAAAATAAATAAAATGAAAAGAGTCCTGGTATTGACGGGTTTTCTGTGGAGTTCCTCGAATTTTCCTAGAGAAAAAATGAGTCATTTGTACTTAGATCCATCATCACATTTCCCAAATCCCGAACAAACAGACCGTAATCGAAAACCAGAATGGATTTATCATACGTTACATCGGAGAAAATATTACATTTATGTATGACCTTATGTTGTCAAATTAGTGGAGTGATAGAATTTTCTGAAATCCTCATTCTCATTATTCCGAATGAGTCATTGATTGTGGATAAATAATTTTGTAATAGCTTACAAACATGTCTCGCACATAATGATCATCTATCACCACTTCTGCAAAAAACTGACATGGACGTCCCATATCACCGTGTGCCGAATACTTGGAATTGTCAGTCGAACAGACCACGCCATCCAAAGCATTACAATACTAGAAATAAGTCATTATGCAATGCCATTCATCCGATTATTAACAGCTGAGAATGACATCAAGATCTGGTTTAAAAACTTTCTGGGTTGAAACAAAATATAGAAAAGACGTATGAATTGGGTCAGACAAACTAGATATGGTGACTTCAATATTCATTGGATAATTTTTCCGCTGTTATTTTCAAAGATATTTCAAAATGAACTATTTGGCTGAACTTGAGGATTTGAAAAAATAACTTATTAAATGGAAATTGAGAAACAGGGCAATTTTATCTCAAAGCAGCTGCTTTATCAAAATGAACCAGATATTTTTTCTTGTCTTACCAAACCCAAACGAAGATTTTATCCAAGAACCTAACAATTTTGTTTTCAAGTTTATGTGGAACGAAGGTAGTGACAGAATAAAATTAAAATTGCTTAAGACTATAATACAGGTAGGAGCACGAGGCTAAGAATGGTGAATGGTTTTTGATTTTGATAATACATTGTAATTAGAAATATTCCTGATAAAATATTCCTACAGTGGACTAATCTGATTTATGATGAATGACTTATTTTAGTCATTTGTTTATAATATGAGTATATCACAAATGGGTAAAGGACACCTGGTATCTTTGTCAAAAATATGAAAACCCGAAACGAATACTTTATCGTACGGCTTTGCAACAATAGTAATTTGAAACATTGATCGTTTTTCATTAATAAATGGTTCCAGTACATTCGAGACATAAGAGATAATGACTTTAAATGATTTATATGATGATCCTACTACAACATTTTGAACAGCCTCGTGAATAACGCTGATGAGATAAGAAAAAATGTTATCATTTGATTGCCAGATTGATTCGCCAGATGTATACATAATGCAGTTTCAAATACAAGGGTAACCAGGGTTGGAAGTTTATAATATAAAATACCGTATTGCACCGGACATTAAATTTTGTTTTTAATACAAATTTCACATCTGAAACGGCGATCGATGAGATGGCATGCAACTTTAAGAGCGAGACTTTATATTGGGGCTCTTTTCTTTTACACGGATCAGTCTTGCGAAAATTGTGGTAAGAGCTCCAAACCTGGTTAACTAATGCAACTATGTGTGGGAACATCGCGGACAAGAAACAGTGGGATCATAATCGATTCTTGCTCATGGCTATTATCTAAGCAATATAATATATGAAAATTAATGATACCTGCGCTTTGGATGTCAACGTCGTCTTGGATAAACTGAGAAGGCCATAACAGCCACAAAAAAAATCATTGTCAAAGTAAATACGAATTTTAAGAAATTCAATGAAAAAAAGGACAGCAGTGAAAAATGTCAGTGAGAAAATTCCGACGAACAACATACACACACCACTGACCCTCTCTAGAGTCGGTTAAAACTAAGGAGTATGTCCAGTAATCCAGCATGACTTTCTTTTTTCATGAAACCATCGTAGAAACAAAATTGGCCTCCTGAAGATTCCCTATTCAAGATAAACTCCAGATGGTAATAACTGTGTCTGTTTTGAGCTCGCTGTCTGGAACAGATTACTGGGAACGACCTCACGGTGATTCAAATATATTTCTGGTCAACCAGTTCAGCCTCTACATCTTATGACCCATTTGATGCTGTTGTCCAAGCTATACAATTCCTCAACTCCCCAATAATTGATCTTCTGCGGAAGCTTTGTCAACTGTTAACCGTCTCTCAAAACGTACTAATATCTCTCACAGTAGATTTGAATCAAAATGAATTCCGCTTGTAAAGTATTCCGATTTCACATCGAAGCATATACCAGATCTATATTTCTACGAAATCATTTCCTATGTACGCTTCGACGAATTGTCATGGTTCAACAACGCCGTTGTACAAATAAATATAATCTGGATTCGTACAAAACAATGGGTTGAATTAACGCAAGGTTTGTATCCCAAATTAACGGCATATCTCTATTATTGAATAACAAAGGGTGGCACATTTAAGACCAACTAATTTAATGGATACATGACATTGTAGGTATCTGTGTGTATTATATAGATTGAGTGCAAATAAATATCGTCTTCGCTGAGATTCCAGCATGGAATGTTGTGAGAGGAAAACCAATATGGAAGACTAAGAAGTCTCCATTTTAGAGAAATTTTCGTGAATTTTACTGTTGTCAAATCTCCAGTGAAATTCACAAAACTACTTAAATAGGGCTTTGTATAGATGCTGATACATTTGTGGACGACATCATTCAAATCTCTTTTTATATACTTCATATATTTGATGACATGGGCGACAAATGGGCACATGAAAACTGCGCCCTGAGATAAGATATATATCATAAAAAGGCGATTTTAGCAATCCCCACATATATCGATCGAAACAAGCAAGGAAAAATCATAGAAAACCGATCCTTCTAGAATAAAGAAAAATCTAGTATTAGAATTTTTTTCTCTGAAAGATTTTCCGGGGCTCAAATTCTCCAACATTCTGGCCTATACTGTATTCGTATTCATCTCTTAACAAATCTAAATATAAATTTGTTATTTCGAGGAGAAGGGACAACATCTTATCAGATCAGAATGAAAAGTGAAATCATTTTAATAATCAAGTTTGTAAATATTGATGAATATATTGGCAAAGATAACCGGATTTGATGTAATAATATACACAACAGTATTCTGGAAATTAAGGAAAATATCTCTATGACCAGCATATAGTTCACTTTACAGTATTATTATTAACGGAATTTGACTGTTGATACCCAGTATTGTAAGAAGATAGATCGTTTTGATAGCGGAAACTCCACCCAGTAAGTATAAAATAGAAAAGACTGAGAATAAAAAAAAAATGAAACCTACTTCATCCATACACTTATCGGGCCTCCTGACGAGTATACCGTTGTCAACGTATCCTGTGACGAATAGTTGAGAATGAAAAGAGTCCTTGAGAAAATATGACGTTGGAGCAATTTTCATAAATTTTTTAAAGACGTTTGCCTGTATTCCCCTCATTTTTTTTTAAGGACACGCTAAGAGCATGAGGCTTATCCATAGCAGCCATGACCTGTATACAATTGGATTCCTATCTTGCAAACAGAAAGCAACGTGTCCAAATTGAGGACTATTTCAGCTCATTCGTGGGAATATTACTGCTTCCCCCAGGTTGATATACCAGGACCATTGTGCTTTAACAATTTTCTAAGTGACATATACTAATTAGTTGGAAAGCTGTGCAAATATATACACGATAGCACAATCTCGGTAGCAAACAATCAGATTGAGGCTATACGAAATTATAATTGGAAAGCTAATTCTGATAAATTTCACGTTATATTGGCGTAGGCAAACGAACTGAAAATGATCAACCAGTATTTTACATCAGTGAAATGGTGCTAAGTTGTGATAAAATTTTATACTCCTAGGCGTCGAGCTGGAAAATCACATATAAAATATGCGCAAAAAGATTTCTCGCCAGATAAATGTCATCATTTCATCTTCGTCTTTTATATTGCGAGTATAGTCCTAAAATAAGGTTTCCTATCCCCATGGAACTCATCGCTAAATGTACTATTCTTTTCATCCGTTTCAAAGATGTTTCAGATTTTCATTTTCTCTTTTATCATTATACCATTCAATACCGTTGAATATGAATTTGAATAATATACTCTTTCCAAATATTTTATGAATCAGGCTTCAGTGTCCGAAAGAGCTGAAAACAGATTTATTTTTTATAATTAAAATTAATAATGATAGGTTTCGGCACCATGAGCTCCTCAGACTTGACGAATATGAAAATACATGCATATTTTCCAAAAACATCACAAGAACCAAAAGTGATTCTGAGATGATTCGTATCCCAACAACGCTTTTATTGTAACTGTTCATGTGAACATATTGAATGGCATGACCACACCGTCTCTGGTACCGGCTTGGGAGATTCACGAAGAGTATGATATCATCTGCATATTAGTGTATTTTGATTTTTACAACTGCTATTTCATTGATTTGTCTCGTTTTATGAAGAGAGTCTCAACAAGTAGAATGAATACATACGGAGAGATGAGATCTCCCTATTAACCACCCCTCCCTGTTAACATCCCTCCCTGTTAACCATCCCTCCCTGTTAACATCCCTCCCTGTTAACCATCCCTCCCTGTTAACCATCCCTCCCTGTTAACCCCCCTCCCTGTTAACATCCCTCCCTGTTAACCATCCCTCCCTGTTAACATCTCTCCCTGTTAACCATCCCTCCCTGTTAACCATCCCTCTGGGGATAAAAGAAACCAGAAATGTATCCGTTGTTTATAAACAGTACTTTTACAACCATTATGAAGTATTTTAACCATAGAATTATGTCAGATGTCTACAAAGTCTCAATATACTGAATTATGTACATTTTTGCTGTATTCTCATGTATATATTGACTCCTTTTTAATTTCGTTTAGATTTTTAGCTTTTTATTATGTGTTCTATAAAACGACAAGGCGACCGTGTTTTGAATTTTGTTTTGTCTTTCTTTGGTAGGCAGGATATGTAGCTTTGCTCTTGTAAAATCTAAAGTGTTCCGGTTTTTTTACAGCTTTGTCTGGTTGGACTCAAATAATACTCCATTGTCTTGCCTATAAAACTCTAGCCGAGAAGCTATCTAATCAGTGATATTTGCAATTGTTGATTTGTTCAAATGCATTGGGTAATTCATGTACCGTAGTGAAAAAGATATTCGGATGCCTTTTTCACGTTTGTTCGTTCGACTAACAGAATCAGAGCAGACGTATACAGATATTTGTTTCATCGTTTTAACCCGATTTGCCTTGGACCTAATCATGGCCCCTCCAGATTCCAGTTTCTAGTGGGTGTTTTATTTCTAATTTTTTGTTTGTTTATTTTTTCTGGTGAGATAATTTTTTAAATTCGAATGCGAATAATCAACCAATCAATTTTTTTCTCTATCTAGAACATATGATACGTAAACCGTTTTCATATTTAAAATTACACTAATGATATTTCCAATTTAAATTTGTTTTCCTCTATATAGATGATGAGTACTGAACTGAAATGTAAGAAAATGGAAGATTTAGTCCGATGGGGGCTATGGCTCATAACAATGTGTAACAGGGTACTTGTTGTCACTTTCTTTCATACCAAGGAGTCATACGGAGAATTCTCTTTCAGGAAATGAAGAAGTTTATAATGAATCATTGAAGTTCTTGTTATCATGGTTACTGTATGTACTGTTGTTGGATTTTAAAACGTATGAATCACATAGTGATAGTGGGCATCGCTTATCCCAGTAACGATGCCAAGCACAGACTTATAGGTCATATATACTTTTCAAAATATATATTGAAGATTACAAGAAAATAATGGTGGTTACTGTTGATGTGGAAAAATATATAAAAAAACATTTGCTTTGTCTAGAAAGTCTTCATTTTTAAAGGGTTTCTTTATTTTTCGGAGGCAAAATAAATGATGGTAAAGCCCCTGAATATTAGTCATATTTAAGTACAACTTAAAAAGGGTACCGGTATCTAAAAACAGATATTGACCTTGTATTTTTTTTTATATAAATCACTTTTATATGAATGAGATAACCTAAGAAATAACATGAATTTCAATGGGACTTTAGGGTTCAGTCAAAAATGTGCACCCAACATGCTATCTTAGAAAAAATAACCTGACGATCTTTCAATTTCTTTGCTTATATTTTTACCGCGTCTATTATCACTGCCAAAAATACCCAACTTATTCAAGATAATGATCTAAAATTTTCTTGAAATAAGATAATTTTCCTCAAAATAAGTTAAATTTTAAGATTTTTTTTTCTCGTTTAAGTAAAATTTGCAGTGGGGTAAGTATATTTTACTTAAACAAGAAAAAATTAATAATTTTTCTTGAAACAAGACTTTTTTAAGAAAAATATACTTACTCCACTCCAAATTTTACTTAAACAAGAAAAAAATCTTTAAATTTTCTTAAAATTTTACTTATTTTGAGTACAATTATCTTATTTGAAGAACATTTTAGGGCATTATCTTAAATAAGTAGGGTATTTTTTGGCAGTGTACAGGTTGAACTTAGCCACACAAATTGGTCCCTCATCATTATGCCCATTCTAGGAAGAGAGATAAGTGTCAACATCGCTTGTTAAAAGACAGAAAAAACTCAAATCTAAAATGTCTGAAGGTTGGAAATCCAGCATAAATTTGAGTTTTTCTGATAGATGGTTGAAAGGAAAGTAATGAAACCTCTAAATGGATATTTCTCACTTATTGTCATTTCAAAACTACTTTGATACAGTATTATTTCAACTGAAAATTCTTATCCAATTTTTTTTAAATTTGTTAACAGATTCTAAATCAATTAAAACAAAACGAAGACAATTTATCAATTTTAAGCGATAACTTTAAACTTCAATATTTCCGAATTTAAGAAGTAGACTGAGCATTGAATGTCTGTCTACAAAATATGCCTCGTTTTCACAATGATATTATCTGGAATGGAAGTTTCGAATTTGTATTCTGACCAGAAGAAAGGTCTGTGGAATACTCAATCAGAGCGATAAAAAATGGCAATTTTCCCTCAAAGAAGTGAGATCACTACACTCGTGAGGATAAAGTTCTTAGCAGCTCTATGTACGCTATATGGGGAACATGTTTCTGAGAACATATATTTTCCTAACAATGACCATTAAAATCAATATGTGAAATTCACGGCTCTGGTAATTTTGGCGTATATAATTTGATAAACATACTAAAATTAATTTGCTTGAAATCTCTGAAAAATTACATATCGGTTCCAAGCTAAACTCCAGTAATTCTGTAATAATTATTGTGGAAAATAGTTACATGCAGTATAACGTCATGTTTGTTTCTACGACTTTCTCCATCCGAAAACGTGACCTCCACAGCGCGCTAGTTACCAGAAAGTAAATGAGATCTTACGATTTTGTCGAAGAAGATTGTGCTCAAAGACAATTTCAAAAAGCTTCAAAAATACAAATATATGTATTTGGTCACCAGGTACTGTCGTTATTGCCTGTATAGAGGTGTACCGGGAGACCAGATTATTTCGTTGATTAGTTACAAAGTCATGGGGAATTTTATTTACCACATGAAATCACATATTTTGTACCAGTCTCTACCTTAACAGATTAGTTTGACAATTCTCTCTGTATATGAATATTGTTTGTCACATTACATATTCCACAAAGATATTTTGCCCTCTTGTACTCCGATCGAAGTTCAACCCATATCGCAAATACTTGTACATATTCTTTACATTGTCAAGTAAACTATTCGGGAATGTTGCTTGTTCATACGCGACATGTACCATAGGGAAGTATGTGCACTGTTGACATATACCGGTGACCCTGTGCGTGTGTAGTATGCCTCGTCATACTTGCCTTGAACTTGTTCAATCTGAACATTGATTAATCGACCACACAGCGGAAATTTATTAAAGGGATGATATTATTCCATCTGATTAACATTCACTGGAGCGGGTGGTTGATGTGTGCCCGGTGGGAACCTGTTCCTGTTGCTTCGTTACGTTATAAGGGTCTTGGATGTGTCTTGTGTGCTGTCCTCAGTGGTTTAAGTTTTTTACACTTAACGGCTAATACACACATCTGTATTAATACAACTGTGACACAGACAGACATGCTTTTGTGGTACTGTTTTTACAAGCTTTTCATTGATATTGTTTTAATAGCTCTATTGATAGCTCTGGGAACTGTCTAGACATTGATTTTCATTAAAAAAATAAATTTCTACATCTAGATTTTTATTCATTTGCAGTGCAAGCAGATGTCCATAAACATACCCACTCCCCTGGTATGTTCTGACCCGACATTGTCTGAATATTTACTGTGGTAATATTCACAGTTCCGTAAATATATGTAGTATATATATATATGTCAGAGCAATGTTTCGTGATAATTTCGGGAGTTATCGAAACAGGCATATCTCTCATCAGGGGCCGCCTTTTAATACATGAAGGTGTTAGCCAACTAAATCTTCGATTTGCGTAGCAGTTCCTTCAAGTTCTCCTCCTCTTTAATCATCCGTTTGAAGTCAGGACAGCAGTAAGATGTCGTCATGGGACAGCCTCAGTTTAGAGATGTTTCTAATGTATGTCATGGCTAATGCCAATCTCGCTTCGCGAGATCCTTTTCCACATATTTCAACATATTTCATATGTTCACTTTTCTTGGATCGTTGTTTCTGTACGTCTAGTTTTCATTCTGCCTCTTCCAGTCAGATTGAATTCAGTAGAGTCTGTAGTTGGCTGTGAAGATCTGCATAAGTCTCTCTTTCAAAGACACAAGCCGGCGGGTATGGACAGCAGTAGGATGTTGTCACCGGATAGCCTCAGTTTAGAGATGTTTCTTATGTTTGTCTTGGCTAATGCCAATAATGAATTCAGTGAGAAGTCTGTAAAATCTGTAAATTGGTTGTGAAGATCTGCGTATGTGTTGATGAATGGAGCAGCGTATGATGAATTTAATATTTATTAGTTTTCGTCAAAACCCTATGATGTTTAGTCAATTTCGAAGATTCTAATTATTTTGTAGGTGTAAATATTTTGCCCAATAAAAAGATTTAGTGCTCCATTTAAAAAGCATTGTATAACATTAGGTTGCGTTAAACAAAATTGCCTTACTGCGAATTAAATAAAATTAGTGTAGTTTGTCATATTTGTATTGTTCAGTGTCCTTTTTGTAGGTAACAATTATTTTTTATTATATGATAGTAAAAAAACATTATTGCATAATAGCTTGCTTTCTGTAGCTGACACAATGGCTCCCTAACCGGACTCTGATATTGTTTGGGACGATGGCCGTCAGTCGTTACGCACCGGCGTAACGACTGTGTGACGGATTGGTCTCAGTGACGGATTGGTCCCAGTGACGGATTGGTCTCAGTGACGGCGGAGCACTTCGGCCCCTTTATAGGGTGGATGGCCGGTATCTGGTTCCATGTTGCTCCAAAGATTTGCTTCTTCGAACCAACAAGAACGCAACTTGGCTGGGTGGTGCTTAGTTGACGTTAAGCATGTCCGCTGCTGGTAAATCAAAGTAATTAACTTTTTGAATAATGTGTGTTGTTGCATTCATACTTGTGTAATATGAGGAAAAACGAAGAAAAAAATATAGGTTGGTGTGCATTTTTTAGCTGTGGAAGCATTATGTGGACTGACCCATGTTCCATTTGGTAACCCAGAAAACATAGGGAATAGCCCTAGTTTTGAAGAATAGTCATGAAAAATTAGCATTTAACTTTTTGTTATATTCTAACTGTTTGCAGATAATGACAATGTCTATCACAATTTATCAAATTGGATTGATGTTGCTGTGAAAAATTCTCAGCTAGAAGGCTTAAAAGAAATCCATATCTCTTAACCTATAGGAAAGAGAGATGACCCAACAAGAAAAACAGGCAAAATGGCCGCCAAAGACAAAAATCACTAGCGACTATGCAACTATACTTTTTTCATAGAATCACAGGTGAGCTGATTACTAAATAGGCAATACAGTTGGTGGTCAATACCATATACGAAAATGTTCCCCAAACCTTGCTGAATGTGAGTATGACAATGTGAGTTTGAACAAACAATGTAAACTGGAGAATACAATTACAGAAACAAAGCTTCTCGGCACTGCCAGCAGAAATCAATAAAGAATAAACACACACTCTTGAAAGATGGTCCTAAAAATTGCATGAAATCACTGCTACAACATAGACTATATCGGAAAGTATTTTTAAAAGATTTTATATCATTTACTATATCAAAATAATTGTCCAAGTCAATGATAATTCGTGTCAGCCAATATGAAGGACAGTCCAGAGCTGTGTAGAGCTATCCAAGACAGACCTGTGTGTCACACTCCTGTCACCAACCTGTGTTAGTTTGAAAAGCTGATACATCTAATCCAGGTTGTGCAGTCAGTAAGGGAAATGCCCTGGATTCTTTTTATTCAATCCCCAACTGCCTATTGTGGTCCATTCATTCACAACCTGTTGTGATTGTGCCTGGTTTTGAAAGAAGCTGCATAATTAATTGCCAATTGACACATATCTGCAATTTGATCCACATGTCGGGTACACAAAATTCCTAGACTAAGACAACTGAAGAAGGGGAAAATATATTTAAAAATACTTCCCAAATCATTTTTCATATCTAACATAGTCTTCATTTTTCATATCTAACTGTTGGCTGACCTATATCTGTTCTCTTATGAATATGACTATATGCAGGCGCTTTCAAAAACCGATTCATTCAAAGCCCGTTCCTTCTCATTCATCAAACGCTATATAGACGATCTTCTCGCTGTGGATAATCGCTATATAAATGACGCAGTGAAGGATATATATCCACCTTCACTGGATTTGAAGGAAACTACAGACAGCCCTACAGACACATCATATTTAGATCTATATCTCTATAAAAATGAAGCGGGCATTCTCTCTCGTCGACTTTATGACAAAAGAGATGATTTCAATTTCGACATCGTAAACTATCCCTTTCTGGACAGTAATATTCCAGTGGGGCCTGCATATGGCGTATACATATCTCGGTAGCATTTGCTAGATCCTGTGTTAAATGTGACGATTTTAATCAAAGCCACAAAACATTGTTGCAGAAACTTATAAAACAGGGCTATTCCACCAAGCGCCTCCACTCAAAGTTTCTCAAATTTGGCGATACATATCGCATGCTGATAGCAAAATACGAGCCTAGCGTGCAAGATCTATGGCGCTACGTTTCGTAACTTGTGTCTAATTCCGCTTAACCCGGGGCTAGGGGCCGTATGAACCCATGTACTTCAAGATCCTCGTGGTACTCATATGAACAGTCACAATCAAAGCGTGACTGAGATACATCATTCTTTAGATGACGACTTCACAACGAATATTATGGATTAAGAATACTGATCAGCGATACGGATTTGATATTTTTGGAACATCATGAAGTCTTGCCGGCATCATTGAAACTGTTGACCGCTTCTCTCTTGCAGGATACCAGCCTATGGTTATGTATACTATGATTGTCTTTTTGAATTTGGTGCTAATACTGTTATATGGATATGGAATAGGTCTTAGGATTATGGACGCGGATATTCTCTAATGGACGACGGCTGAATTATGATTGACGGACTAGACGCTTGTAATTTGTTGTAAAACATACTATACAGAAGTTTCTCAACTGCTTTTCAATATTGTGTGTTTAATATTGATGTACTTCTGCTGGCAGTTTCAAGAACCATTGTTTTTTGTAATTATATTCTCCAATTTACATTGTAGGTTCAAAGAGGTGTCATATTCACATTCAGCAAGGTTTGGGGAACATTTTGGTGTATGATATTGGCCACCAACTGTATTGCCTATTTATTAATCAGATCACTTGTGATTCTATGAAAAAAGGTATAGTTGCATATGTCACCCCCTTAAGTCCAACTCAATCACTCATTCAGTGTATGGGTACTGGTAAGATGGTTTGTGAACCCTGGATGGACGAATCCATGGTCATCACTAAGAGGTGGGAATGTTACATTTTGTTCACCGGCAGCCACCCGATATATCCCGAAAGCCGACATTTACAGACAAATGAGCAGTCATATCAATTGAGAATGAGCAATAAACTTGGTATATCCATCAAAACTGTCGACAACAGCTTAAATTTCAGCTATGTGACGGGAAAAATTCAAATTTACACTTGAATTTCTACACTTTGGGTTTAGGGGCCGTATGAACCCATGTACTTCAAGATCCTCATGGTACTCATATGAACAGTCACAATCAAAGCGTGACTGAGATACATCATTCTTTAGATGACGACTTTACAACGAATATTATGGATTAAGAATACTGATTAGCGATACGGATTTGATATTTTTGGAACATCATGATGTCTTGCTGGCACCATTGAAAACTGTTGACCGCTTCTCTCTTGCAGGAAACAAGCCTATGTTTACGTACACTATGATTGTCTTTTTGAATTTGGTGCTAATACTGTTATATGGAATAGGTCTTTGGATTATGGACGCGGATATTCTCTAATGGACGACGGCTGAATTATGAATGACGGACCAGACGCTTGTAATTTGAGGTGTTTTTTTCTTTTAACGTGCAATTGTGACAATTATCTCTATTTCCATAAATGGCATGGTGAACAGCCAATATAAGCAATTAAATTCAATGTTCACCTTGTCAATATTTTTATAAGAAACATGGTCAAAAGATATGATATTTTCGATATTCACTTTTTCCAAGTAGTACCGTACTTCAATAAAATACTTATTATTGGGGTTTCCCCATCAACTTTTGCGAAAGGTGGCGAAATCCCTTAAAAACATTCCTCTCAAAGATAAAATTTCAAACCACGTGATCGCCATGGAAATAACCGACAGGAACAAAATGAAAGATTATATCGTGAATAAATAACAGCGTTAACGTCTCGAAACCACCTGTTGGAGCATTTTAGTTATTCTATTAGTTGATGCTTGAGTAAGTCACGAATTCAGCCAGGCATATTGTATAAACAAGTAATTGCATAATGCAATTTAACCTGAGCATACATAATCGATTCTTCCTGCCTTCAAATGACCCGTTGATTGGTTAATTACCGGTGATCAAATTTCCTGACATTTTATTGAAGTCCTCGTATCTCGTATATTCAGGTTTTACTTTAACCACCGCTAGCCTCACACGGCTGAACCGGCACAGGTTCCAGCCCAGCTGATCCATGCGTGAAAGATTGTCAGTTACTTGCCGGAAGGCAGTGGTTCTCTCCAGGTACTCCGGCTTTCTCCACCAACCAAACTGACTGTCACCATATGAGTGAAACAAACTTGAGTGTGACATTAAGCCAAATTCCCTGCCTCCCTCCTTTATCTTAACCAGTCCATGGTCAGTTTTAATACAGTGCAATATGCACCTTTGGATATAAAGTAGCTTTTCTCTCATGTAAAACAACCACAGTGCTGTTTGGAATTGTGACATTATACACAGTTCGGAAACATTGCACGGCTTAGTGCAACTGTTGTTGGTATATTTGTTGTCTTGATTTTTTTTCTTATGATTTGGAGGCTACTGATTTATACAGAGTGAAATACAGGAAGCCATGTGAACGTTGCCACTCAGGTCAAACACTTAAATCAAGCAGTTTGTATTTATTCTTTTTTTCTAGTTTGAAATAGCCAGTTGCATTCACTTTGTACATTTCTCTGTAGTACTCTGTTATAGGGGCTTAGGCCTGCCTCTGGCGCAAGCGACACACCTACATTTTCTCATGTCAGAGTTTGTTACATTCTAAAAGTATTAGGAGATATACAATCTGATACCATGAGAATGCACCACTATTGCTCGAAATAAATATGTGTTTTGTGATTTTTCTGGGGTTGAATGTGTTGTTTTAATTTGGTCACTTATTACATTACTCGATTACATCTCTAACCAATCATATCGACCCTCTACTTGCGAACAATATATCCGGTAAATATGACTGACGCTATAAATATAGCTGACATTTTCCATTACTTGAGGAAGAAAATATATAACATACATATAATTTGCTTACAACATATCCATACTGACAAATATAGTGAAAAATTGTATTTCACATATGCGATCTTTACCGAATGAAGAACGCCACGGAGAAACGGCACTTTCTCCGATTTAATTGGTCAGATAGACGATCGCCGCGGCTAAGGAAAATACAAATGTATTTTTCCCAACTAATATATGCTTTCCTGTCTGATTTGTTATTTTACCCAATGACAACACATTTGAGTGTCTGGTGTTTTCTCGCTGCTATTGTTGTTTGCCGCAAAGTTGACTAAACATATTCGAGGACACCGTACAGGTAAGGGAAACAACACATGGTTGTTCATTGTTCCTACCATTAGAGCTTGCTATAATCTCTACTCGATATCAGCTGATTTGATACCGCAAATCAGTTGAGAACGAGCAGTAAAATTTATAAGTTGTATTCTCTATTTCATGATATTTAACAAATACAACTCCTGTTGATAACATCAGTTTCATTGTATAGTTAGGCAGTGTGAAATGTGTATCACCACATGCGCAGCAGAAGTCATTTTTTCTTCGCTAAGGAGAAAACAGATGTTGATTGATGTTACAATCGTACCAGATTTCTGGTACAACATTTTGTAAGCATCTTACAGCCTCTCCCCAGCAGATGTTCACAAAGCGTCGTCATTCAGTTGATGGCCTTCTCATTACTATATACTTTCAACAAAATAACTGCCTCGTTTTTCTGTGGAACAATCATAATACAAAGGTCACACTTGAAACAGCAGTACTTCAGCAATCACAATCATTTGGAAAACTGTAACACCGCTATTTTCTTCACCTGATTCGAAACAACCTTGCCCAATTTCGAATGTCCGTGATGATAGTTTCCAAGAAATTAAAGTTTATCGTGACAAAACTGGACAAATTCATTAATGGATTAGATGTTATTAGCAATAGTGGCGATTGAGTTCTGTGGGTCACAGGTTCAGGTTCAGGGAGCGCGGGAGTGATGTCATCACCGGAAGTCATATCATAACCGGAAATGACATCACCAGAAGTGACGTCACACAGGAGCATGAGCAGGATCATGGTTAGGAAGAAAAGATCAGGGCACAGGTTCAGGAGTAATATGGAGTAAGGACCAAATTTATGAGTAATGGTTAATATATAGTGTAAGATTCAACATAAGGAGTAAGGGTCAAAATACAGAGTAAGAGAGGATGGTTTGTGAACCCTGGCTGGACGAAAACCAATGAGCAAATTGAGGGGTTTCGTTAATATTTCGTTTACCGGAAGTCCAGCGATATATCCCATAAAATCGACATTTATAGATAAATGAGCATTTACCATCAACTTTTGTGACAGGTAACGGGACCCCTTAAAATAGAATTTTCTCTCAAAGATAAAATACAAACTACATAATTGTCATGGAACTAGCCGATAGGAAAAGAATGAAAGGTTATATGGTGAATAAATAACAGCGTTAACGACTGAAAACCCCCTCCTGGAGCGTTATTCGTTTAGTTGATGTTTAATTAAGTCAAATATCCAGCAAGGCACGTTATATATGTATAAACAAGTAATTGTATCATGTAATATAACCTGAGCATACATAAATCGATTCTTCCTGCCTTTAAATTGCCCGTTGATTGGTTGATTATCGGATATCAAATTTCCTGATATTTTATCGAAGTCCTCGTATCTCGTATATTAAGTACCAAATAGTTATGGTCAGTTTTAATACAGTCACTGCGTACAACATTCACATTTGAATACAAAATAACTTTTCTCTCAAGCAAGAAAAAAAACAAGACAACCAATATACTAACAACATTTTTATTATTAATATAATATTCGTGAACTGTGTATATTGTCACAATTCCAAACAGCACTGTGGTTATTGCACCAAAATACACAGTTCACGAATATTGTACGGCTTAGTGCAAATGTTGTTGGTATATTTATTGTTTTGTTTTCTTCTTACGATTTGAGGGCTATTGGTTTATATACAGTAAATACAGGGGATCAATGCGAACGTTGCCACTCAGTTCAAACACTTAAACCAATCAGTTCGTATTTATTTATTTTTTCTATGTCGAAATACTCAGTTGCATTCTCTATGTACGTTTCTCGGTAGCACTCCGTTATAATGGCTAAGGTCTGGCTCTGGTTCAAGCGACACACCTGTTGCTCGAAATATATATCTTTTGTGATTATGATTACATCTTAACCCAAGAATTGAAAGCATTTATAATCACGCCATCTGAATATTCTTAATCCTAGTTACTCTCCCTAATATAATCCTACCCATTGATATCGACAGAGGGCAAATAATTCTAAGACAATCAGATTATCGAGTCTATAGTTCATACCAATCATACAGACCCTCTACTTGCAAAAAATATATTCGATAAATATGGCTGACGCTATATATATAGTTTCTATGAACTGTCATGGATTGACTGACGCTGACATTTTCCATTGCTCGAGGAAGAAAATATATAACATCCATATAACTTGCTTGCAACATATCCGTACTGACAAATATAGCGAAAAGAATGCATACTGAATGAAGAACGCCTCGGAGAAACGGCAATTTCTCCGATTTAATTGGTCAGAATAGACGATCGCCACGACCAAAGAACATACAAAAATAATTTTCCCAAATAAAAATGCTCTTCTGTCATATATGTTTTTTTATCCAATGCCAATACATTTGAGAGTCTGATGCTTACTCGCTGCTATTGTTGTTTGCCGCCATGTTGACGAAATATATTCGCGGACATCGTACAGGTGAAGGAAACAACAACAGCACATGGTTTTTCGGTGTTCCTACGATAAGAGTCTGCTATACTCGCCATCGAGTATATCAACGATATTTACAAAATGCCACCGCAAATCAGTTGAGAATGAGCATTAAAACTGACAAGGTATATTCTCCATTTCATGATCTTTAACAAATACAACTCTTGTTGACAACATCAGTTTTATTGTATTGTTAGGCGGTGCCAAATGTGTATCACCACTTGCGCAGCAGAAGTCATTTTTTCTTCGCTAAGGAGAAAACAGATGCTGATTGATGTTACAATCGTAGCATATTTCTGATACATTTTGTAAACATCTTACAGCCTCTCCCCAGCAGATGTTCACACCCCCTTTTCATTTAGTTGATGACCTTGCCGAGTACTTGCCTTTCAACAAAATAACTGCCTCGTTTTTCGAATAAAGGTCTTCGTATTTTTCTGTGGAACTTGATTTCTTTTCAATTGAACAATCATAATACAAAGGTCACACTTGAAACAGCAGTACCTCAACAATCACAATCATTTGGAAAACGGTAACACCGGTATTTTCTTCACCTACTTCGAGACAACCTTGTCAGTTTCGAATCAACGTAATGATAGTTTCCAAGAAATGAAAGTTTTTCCTAACAGAACTGGACAAATCAATTAATGGATTAGAGGTTGTAAACAGTAGTGGAAGTTGAGTCCAGGTTCAGGTTCAGGGAGGGAGGGAGTGACATCATCAGCGGAAGCGACATCATTACCGGGAATGACATCATCACCGGAAGTGAAATCATTACCAGAAGTGACGTTATCACGGAAAGTGACGTAACACAAGAGTATAAACATTCATACCACTGCAAATATATATTACAGCCTTGTGCATGTTACACGGATGTTCTTGAGAGGATACCACTGGGCACTGGCTCGTAGTATATACAGACTCGCCCATCACTGATAGCAATCCATATTGGCATCCATATTAAAACTTCTCGCTGGCACAGTATCACGCCGAAACTTCGAGCAGCGCATGTCAGCTACAGGACTTCCGTTGCCATGGATCTCGACTTGAGATGAAAAGCCAGGAGATTATACGAGATCCTACGAGGGTAAAATCAAGGGAATATTTAGTTCAATTAAAAATATATTATCTCCTGATAATGGAGAAATACAACGAGGACTATGTGAACGGAACACATCCTATGGTATGTGGTGTGTTTCACGTGCGAGGGATCACGGTTTACAGCTAAGAGCTGTAAAATCCCTACACTATTAATGAGCGAGGTCATATGACGGAATCGGCTGAGCGGTCGAGAATGTGAAGGATAAGTATAACGATTTTGATTTTAAAAAATATAGCGCGTATGCGCGACTTAGCTATAATACAGATCGACTTCGAAATAACTTATCCAACATATATACACACACGTATATATCTTACTAGATTTCCCCATTTAGATGTGTTTTAGCTTATAACAAAATAATTTTATTTCCATTACAAGATTAAGTCACAGTCTATGAATATATTTGTTCCAACTCGCGTGATTCAGTAGATTATAAAAGACACTTTAGCATGTGCAACTCTATTATTATAACTAGTCTTTTTCCTATGGTATTTAGTCATTTAGCGATTTCACCATGTTTAGTCACTCTAGAGTTTGACCGATAGAGCAAAATACATACCATATCCATTTCGCTCTATAGAGATAAAAATCTACATATCCACATCAATATAAAATCTACATCTACATATCTACATTTGAATAATATGCGCATCTGTATATTCGCATTTTAATAATATCCACTTTTAAATAATATTCAAGTCCATATATCCACACCTATATAATATCCACATCTATATATCCACATCTTTATAATATATGTATGGTGATCATGTTCATAGTTCTCACAATAAAACGACAAAGGCCATGCAGTGGGTCTGTCAAATCCGCTCAGGTGGGTCACAAGCCCTTAAAGTATACGTCTGTGGTATTTTGTCTGTACAAAACACAGCTTTTTGTGCTGACTTAAAGACGTTATTTTTTGGCTTTCAACTTAACATCTGAATGGCGTTTTTTTCAATGTAATTTCCACTTCTGCTTTCACCTGAGCGATCATTTCTTCACCGTAATAATCTTATGAAATGTTCAATGAGGTTTTTTTTCTCGTAATTTGGGACCCTGAAACCTTAACCCTAGGATAATGCATGGCCATTCCAACGGAGATTCCCTGGGTGTGCTGCAAATGATAGTGTCATGCGAAAAAGATCTTCGATTCTCTGACATTTGCCTTGTTATTGCGTATTAACTTTGAAAAGTATATTTCTTGGTTGTGGGGTCGACGAGAATAAATTTATTCCAGTTTAAGTGCATGTCATCAACGAAAATGAGCCTCCATTTTGCCGAGTAGAACAACCCCTCAACAAAATGTCGGTGCCCTAGTTTTTTTTCAAAATTTGACCCAGATTACTTTTCTGTGGAATTTTATGTGTTTTTAATTGAGCAAAATTGAATAAATGCGATGGCCACGCTTTCAACACTAATATCGCAGCAACCAGAACAACATGTAGAAAACTGAGGCATGCACCCCTGTTTTCTTTACCTAATTCAGAATAACCATGCCATTTCCATGATCAATAGTTTCACAGAAATATACGGTTCAACTTATAAAACTGGAGAAATCGACTAAGATAATAAAAGCGATAAACATATTAGGACCTATCAACTGATAATGATGACTCCTGCAGTGCTTGTGTGACACACGTGTTGATTACCAGCTTAGAGGGTCCTCTCAAGCAAGCGGGAATTTTGTCACCAATAACAAAAGTTTTAAAACTAACTTGAATCCAAGCAAACATGTATTCACCAGAATAATGACACCTGGCGAAAGGATCGATAAAGTACTGAAGAAATGTGCAATTGAAACAAATCTCCAATTTTGACGTCCATGAAGGCTATAAACCCTTAAGAAATTATACTTTGTCGTTTTTAAGACAATATATTTAATCAGAAGACAACTGATAGGCTACAATGTAAGGAATATATTGAAGAACTATTTGGGTGCCATTAAACATCAATAAAACCGTTTTGTTTCTCCAAATAGGTCTAAACGTTTTTGTTTTATTTTTTTTTTTGCCTGATGCAAGAAAACACAATCAATGGGAGACCAAAAATTATTCTTATAAAATTGAGAGATATTGAGAAAATTTAAGTCTATATTTTGTTCAAGTCTCCCATTCTTGAGTTTTCTTGGATGAGAAAAAAATCTTTTGACTTATTTAGAGGATATTAAAAATAATTCCAAGGTTTAGAGGCAGCCAAAATGTTCTTTAGTATACCCATTTCTGTGTTATTGAACTTAATTGTCTTCTGATTAAATGTACTGTCTTAAAAAGCAAAAGAATAGAAAATGTGTTTCAAGAAAAGGGCTAGAAAATATATTTTACTGTATATACCACTTTGGAAATTGATGGACATGGCCATTAATCCGTGAAAGTTTAAGGGAGTAGAGGACGTTCATTTTCCTGCTCTTATTGGGCTACAACATGGTCATTTGTCGAATTTTTCAAAACAAGCTTAATTTCCTAACAAAAGTACCGCGACATCTCAAAATGAGATATCAATCAACAATAGACACAACAGAACCATTTATGCGTTTTACTGGTGGTTCGATAGTGTGATAGGACTGACCAAAAAGTTGGCATTTTAGAATCAATGGTCGTAAGGTGCAAAGTGCTCTCGAGGTGGAAAATTATGCCTCTGACATCCCCCAAAATTCACTCTTAGTCAATTTCAACGAAAAGTAAACTTGTAAATGGTTGATAAATGAATCTCCAATAATATTTCCTACCCCCATCCCGATTCCCCGCCCCTCCTGAAAATAGGACTGGAAAGGCTCAGTTTATCTGTTATACTGCTTATATTTTCCAAGAAAGTATGGTGTCCCCCTGTTTTTATTACATATCCAACAAGAACTATACGTGTTTAGCATTATATAGCAAAATAAGGAAAGTTTGACCTTGGGAAATTTGTTTATTGAGCATCAAGCAAGAAAAAAATCACATTTCCTTATGTATTCAGTGTTATGGCCTTTAAGTGGTATACATGCATTTAGCTGCCATATTTTTTTAACGAATATGGTGACCTTCATTTGTTTTCATGGATCATCTTCTCTTAACCTGATGAAAAGATACTGAAATTTAAAAAAACATTCAACCTCTAGACATGAACGTCCTCTACTGCCCTAAGATGTCAAAATACTTCATTACCATTCAATTGTTTATCATATACTTCATATGCTTCAATGACCAGAATACAATAATTAAAGTGGAGCCTACATTACGAATTTCACTAATCAAGTGATTCACTCTGCGTGACTGACTGTTCAAGGTCTTTAATTTCATCAAACTTCGATGAACTCATACACTAATCGTATAATGTTTTCTACCTATCCAATAGGGAGGGTGACTCTTGTGACAAGGAGATGCTTTACGCTAGCGTCACTTATATGGACTTGTATCTCACCGGGGATTCAAATTTACGGGAAAAAATATTATTGAACTATTCTTTAGCACAATATCGATTCTTTCTCCATGTGAGTTTTTTTTTGTAAATAAATGTTTGCTTAGGCGAAAGTTTCGCATTCAAAATCTTATTATGGGGGTCAAAATTGTCGCGGAGCCCCCATCAAACTGACTATATATTCACACTTGGTGCTTGGTGCACTGAGGGGGCACCATGCACTATCGGTTAATAGCCTATCATCTCTTTATCGCATGAAGTATTAGTTTCTCTAGTTTTATACAGAAACCGTTTATTTCTTGAAATTATTCATCATGAGAATTCGAAGTTTCGCATAGTTATTCTAAATAGGGCAAAGAAAATAACGGTTTTTCGGTTTTTCAAATGATGATCTGGTTGCTGAGATGTTAATGTTTAAAGTGTGATTTCGCAGTTTATCCAATTTTGTTAAATTAAAAAAAAAAAAATCCAAAACAAAAAAAATCTAGAACATATTTTAAAAACACGAGGCATCTATCTTATGTTGAAGGGTTGTTCTACTCGGCGAAGTTATCAATTGAATGGAAAATTTAGAACTTCTCGAAAAATAAACGTTTACAAATGGAGGGTCATTTTATGAGAAGACAAGCCTTTACATTGGAATAACTTTATACGTATCGACCTATCATTATACTCGCAAATTTTAAAATCTCAGAGAAAAAAGCTTTCCAATAATATATATTTATATTAATCATGTTCATATAGTTCTCACAAAAAAATGATAAATGTCAGAGAATGTGTGAAAGTCTGCTCAGGGAAAAATACAAAACCTAATTTAACACGGTTTCAGCCCTCTAATTATATCGCCGAAATTCCACACGATAAAGAGCATATTTTTTATAACTAATTCTTACAGTTGATATATGAGACAAGAAGAAATAAAATACTCTCAAATATTCGATCTCATCAGCTCACCAGTTTCCATTCCTAATTGGAAATTTCTTAATGAATGATTTTATTTTTGTGCCCCAACCCCAACCCCAACCGATTTCGGCGCAATTTTGCAGTAGCAGTTCATCCGGTCAACCGACCTCTGACTACAAACATATTTGTATATATTTTAAGAGATCAGAACAGAGTAATTTCGAACATGATAGGTATCAAATAATTTCAATTGTTCATTTATTTTATTTTTTATTTCAGTCATCGGTTTAAAATGAATATATCTCTAAAATGAATCCGCCTATTGTTCTTTTAAAATAACTTCAGACGTCAGTTACTGTTGAAAGAGTATCATTTTCCAAAGTTTATTCTTGTGGCTTTTATACTATCAAATTTTAAAACAATAAAATTTAACAAAATTGAAATTATAACTTTAAAGTTTATACAGGCCGTATCTAAACAAAAAGGGTGAGACGTGAGGCGTGAAAGCTTTTCGAGACGAGATTTCCATGAAAAAACTGGTGAATACGAAAATACAACAAATTGACCATGTACTGAAATACGTCATTCATCGATAATATTAGTATAATAAAGAAAATTACCTCTGAAATAAAAAAAAGTATGCATACGCATGCACTGTTTCAGAGTGGAGACATCCACAGCTTCATTTAAAGTATCAAATCGTCCCTCTCAAAATTTCAGATAATATTATTTGTAATTAATTTGACGGAATTTTATCGATTGAAATGTATTACATTATAGAATTAGATTACAATTTTGAATGAGCGTCATTATATGGATATTTTGAATGAGCGTCATTATATGGATATCCACCTCTGTTGTTTCTGTTAATGTAATTGTTTTCTTTCATTTTCCTTAAATTTTACATTTGGCATACACATCATTTTATTCATTTCGTGCTAATCCACTATATGATGTCCGCATATTTATCAGAGAAAGGGATTCCCTCACAAAGCCCCCAGAATGTCCTAAATTACAGTTCTTACAGTTGATATCTGTGATGAAGAAAATAAATTCTAAGTTTAGCATCGAATTTGATCTCCAGTCAAAACAGTGATTCTTTCCAGAATGTGACACCCCCCCCCCCATGAAACAGAGTATTGCCCAATTATCTCAGTTGCTAACTTATTTTTCAACTGTCTTCTGGGGAAATATATCCTAACTGTTCATTGATATAAGGAGGAGGAGGGCACTCTCATCTTACCTGGGCAATTTTACACACCCATTATATGAAAGTTGTCACTCCACTAGCAGCTTTTAAGTAATTTTGGTATCAAATAATTATATTTTTTTATTTTAATAATTAAAAAAAAAACACTGGGCCGTATGCAGGTATGTTTTCACTTAAGAGATATGGAACAAGCAGGCCATATTCCGAATGTTCAAGCTGAATACTTTTCGAGAAATAAAAATAGAATTGGTATGGATAAAACATAAAAGAAATCAACTTTTATAATTATCTCGCCTCTCTCTCGAGATCATGGGAAGACCATATTTAACATTATCATTACACTATTTAGGAGCGAATTTTTCAAATAGTTTTTCATCGACAGGAATATTACAGCTAATTAATAAAAAGGACATGTTAGTTTCTATCTGCCACATGAAGTATTAGAAATTCTCGCGCCAATTATAATGAAAACAATACAAAAATTATAATACTGCAAACTCTGAGCTTCTTCAGGTAAACGCAATTTAATGCGCGAGCTTTCGACCCTCTTGCCTGAGCCTTTTTTTCATGAGGGTTGAAAGCTCGTGCATTAAATTGCGTTTAACTGGAGAAGGTCAGATTTTGTAGTAAGATCCACGAGTCTAAAACAGTAACACAAAAAAAAATACTTTAGCATCTTGGTGTTATAATACAGTATGCTATAGTATATAGAAAAGCATAGGTTTAAAATACGCAAGAGTACAAAAGTAGTCTTCGGTATATTGAGTAGTATAGTTTGGCATTTTATGTCATAGCAATGCCGTGTAGAGTAGAACAGAATTAAACTAAACTATGACTGTGTACATTAATGAATTATAATATAGCAAATCTAGAGTAATTTTTATAATATATAATAATCATCAAGAAAATACAACGTTCTACCGATGGCCAGCAGTTTCTATCACATTCTATAATTAATACATTAACTATTACTTACATTAATTATTAATTAACACCTGTATGTCGTGTATTATTACTTCCCATCCATTAAGGGTGAAAATTGAGTGAAATGGTTAATTATGACTAATTCGAATCTGATCTATGTTGACATGCTAATTACTCTATAGGGAAAAAGTGTGAAATAAAAAATATATATTTTATTTACTGAAACTACATTGGGTCGATTTCTTATCAAACAACCAGATCAACTCCATTTAATCTATGTGCGTATTGTTTTTAGGCACTATTATATCGTACTAATACAATATCTAATATGTAACTTCGATAAAGCTCTTGTCACTATATGCTTGTTTATATTAACACATATAATATCGACCTATGCAATGAAACAGTTCATCAGACGACAAAGTAAACATATTAAAATATGTTTACTTTGTCGTCTGATGAAATGTTATAATTACCATTAAATAAAAATGTATGCTCACTGTTATAGTGTGAAGACATCCACAGCTTGACTGAAAATATCAAATCGTCTCCCACAAAATTACCCATAATATATATTCTTGAGTTACATTGGTGATAATTCACATAGGTCGACTTATTAGAACGACCGTATAGACAATCTTTCGTTTCTCAGAAACTAACTGACACAGATATGGTTTCGTTTTTCTACAAATTTTTAGCGCATTTTATTTTAAACATTCCTCAAATAGAATACGTTAGCGTCGTTTCTGCTGCAGTAGCATATACCATGTACTTATGGAAGAAATACTATTTATTCAAATTGTTCCGAACATACACAATACGGTGTTATTGGCTGCACGGTATGTGATTGACGTGGTAACTGTAAATATTATAACACATCCTCTTGGACCTAGACATTATGACATTGAAATTATGTTTTAACGAAATTCTTACATCTGGGAGCAAAGGCTGTGTGCGACCATAAGCGTAAGATATCATGCCACAAATTATGACTCAGGCTACGTTTATACTCGGCCATCATGCGTAGGCCAGTGAGATTGGAAGGCGTTATCACATAGAAAGGGGCACGTTACATGCAGTGCGTTGATAATCCGTTGTGCAGTGTGAGAATGCTTATCGCGCTGCGTACACGATCGCATGGATTTGGCGATCCAGATAAAGTGCAAATATTTGAGCACATGTATGTACCCAATCATCGTTTGTAACTTAAGGATGTCCGCTGGTGGTTTTTGGCTTTGGCAGCCATTTCCCCTGATTTTTCTTATTGGGTTATCTCCCTTCCCTGGGTTAAGAGATAGGGATTTCCTTTAAAAGCCTTCTAGTCGAGAATTTTGCACAGCAACATCCATCCAATTTGATAAATTTTGATAGACATTGTGATTATCTGCAAACAGTTAGAATATAAGAAAAAGCTAAATACTATTTATATGACTTTTTCAGGAATATGCTTCAAAACTAGGGCTATTCCCTATGTTTTCTGGGTTATCAAATTGAGCATGGGTCAGTCCGCTTAATGTTGCCTACAGCTAAAAACTGCATACCAAGTTATAATTATTTCTTTGTTTTTCCACATATTACACAATCATGAATGCAACAACACACATTATTCAAAAAGTTAATTACTTTGATTTACCACCAGCGGACATCCTTAACCGCTTATGAGAATGTATATATCCAAATTCATCACATAAATTAACGTTATATAGATTGGAACAATAGGTTTCTTTTAAACTCCCTACTTCTTAACCATTGGCTACTTTTGACTATCAAAACTTTGGATCGCTTTGTTAAAGGAGGCCCTTGTATTCTGGTATCTACATTCTATTTACTACAGGATAACATATAGACGTTAAGATGGCCATCGATTCAATTTAACCTCATGAAACGGAACCCACTATGTTCAATGACCAAGAGCACGATCATTCAATTTGAAGAAGAAAAAAAAAGACTTCGACGCCAATGTCGACGCACTGGTGTGACCATTCCTCGGTATGCGATAAATTAGAAAGCGCAGGCGTTAACGCATGTGACGTCTATGATGTTTCTCAATCACACTTTCTTTGTAAATTTTAAAAGAGATATATAGTTAACAATGTGCAATCGGTTCTCTTATTGTCAAGTTGTCGTGAGAGTTATTCCTTTTCCTTCTGATAAAGATATAGGTCTGAATATAATGATTCATCCGGACTATCGATCGTTCGCTTCTAATTCAGAGAAAGTGGGTTATATCCTTCACGATGTGACCTACATTTGGTTTGCCCAAAGCAAGGAGATCATCTATATAGCGTTTGATGATTATAGGAAGGAACGACATTGAAGTCGTTATGTTTTAATATTTGCTGCGTCTATAGTCTTATCCACCAGAGAAAATAGAGAGGGCTGCCAAAAGGGTTGAACAATCTGTACCCAATATAATACCCATGTGTGTTTCAATATATCATGTTTATGGTACCACCGAATTTCACATGGGATTATTAATGAGAAACTCAAGTAAATCTACATAGTAAGAAAACAAACATCCCATGAATGATATCCCTTATATGTAGCAGAGCAGAGCAAACCCTTCCGGCTTTTGATATTAATATATCGACGACCAGGTTTCTTGAACACGGATGCAATGAATGAAATAAGGCGTTCATTTCATTTCTGACGAGGGATAACTGTATACACAGTGGAGAAATTTCAGGTCCTCTGTCAAACATATTGCATTGACAAATGTCCACATATTTAAATAGCAGCACAATATTTCCCCAAGATGAGTTTCTTTCCTGTTTATCAACAAAGTGGACAAAAGTTTGAAAGCACAACTTTTACAACCAGTTGTGAAGTTAGATCATGTAGATCACATTTCGAAATCCAGTCCCGATACAGTTTTGGTATATCTGTGTGAGTGACCGGAAGGACATAACATAACAAAATATAATATGTACCTTCCAGTATATTCATATATATTCAAGTAGGTATTTTTTCCATGTCCCATAACAATATTTTACTTAAATATTATTAAAATATTAAAGTAGTTAATAATATTATTAATTAATATTTAATTTATTTGTTAAATGTTCGTATTTTACTTGGTCCAGTTTAGGATACAAAGAGGACAGATATTTGATAGTACAATTTTTGCAACAAGCTATAAATCTAGCTCTTCATAGTTTTTATTGCAAACTTTTGGAATACAGTCCAGTTTTAGTATATCGGTGTGAATGACCGGAAGTGAAAATTCTCTTCCCATTAAAAACTACTTGTGTTTATGAAATATACCGTGCAAGGGTCACGCTGAGACATATTCCATGCTTTGGGCTATAGTTGAGGATAAAACCGAAGATTTTTAGAGAGTATATATCTGGAAATAGCGATGCAGGGTTGAATATGAGTTCATCAAAATTGTCCAACTCAATGTTATGGTTCTATGAATCATGGATGGGGTTGGATTTAATCATGTTGGACATTGATGAAGAATACGGGAGAAGGTGGGGAGTTTGGTTTAATGTCACACTCAAGGCTATTTAACTCATATGATGACAGCCAGTTTGAATGGTGGACGAAGCCTCGGTACCCGGAGAGAATCACCGCCCGTCGTCAAGTAACTGGCAAACTTTCACACATGCACCAGAGCCATGAAGAATAACCACGTGGGTATGCTCATGATTAGAGTTGTTTGATAATTTGGAATTTGGGTTAATAATCCAACATTTAGTCTAGTTTTAAACAGGCCTTTTCACTGTCCCTCGCAGAAAGCTGGAAACTAGTCTTGGACTTGAAAATACACTGGATGGAGGCGAGAGGAATGCACATCAATGACACGGATTGGACGATAAGAAAATCATGATGTCTTGCCGGAATCACTGAAAACTGCATCCTCACGAGCCAGTGAATCGATCGATCTGTTAGGATCGATACACTGGCTTGGTTAGTTACCCATATCAGTTCTGGATATAAACAGATCAAGGGGTTGATCAAACAAATCAGTGAACGCGCTAATTTCATCGCTGGCCAAACTACTTTGATGTCAGGCTGAAATCAACATCGGTTGTCAAAGCAAAAACCACAGGCTTGGGATACCGACACGCTAGTTCAAAACAAGCGTGGAGAGGGGGCGGGAGGAGGGGTGAAATGTACGAGATTGTATAAAAGAGGCATCGACTCAAGAACTCATTCGAATTACCAAAAATGTTCAGAAATGAAAACTGTTCATCGCTTCTCTGTTGCAAGAAACTAGTGTGTTATATTAGATGGAGAAACCACCGATGTTTTTATTATGGGCCTTTCTATAACACCAGCGTAGTGCGTATATAGCTAGGAAGGACATTATACGCAACAAAGTGTTGCTCGCCTACAGCAATAAAACGTTTTTGGAGAAGGAACATTATTTATACCCGCGCCCTCTCCCGCCAATGTCTTCCTTGTCATTTCTAGTTTCTTTTGGTCTTTCTTCTATGGGTCTTATCACCCACTAGAGAGAAATATTGCGACGGTAACGTCATTTCAACATCTGCTTCCGGTTAGAGCAAGGCGCCCTGAATAGAGGTCAGAGCGCATGCGCAATCTACCTCCACAACTTACAACGTAGCCATAGACACGAACCCCATGGTTGTTTCACAAAAAAAACAACGGTGGTTTCCTCATGCCCCTATCCCGGTATTTTTTGTTTGTTTGAAATTCGTTGCTGATATTGTCCAATGAATTATTTCGTTTACAGACGCGGAAATTTTTCATGGAGGGCGGTTTGCTTGTGAATGGCGGATTTCCAGTCATACCCCAACGCAAATAAATATGTTCCTTACCGTTACTGATTGCATGGCTTTGCTTTCGTTTTTCCTCAGGATACTATTAATAGAAAAAGACAATTATATATATGGTTAGGAAAATCCTTTATAGCTGGAAAGATGCGGGTTGATTTTTCAGCTGCAGCAGCTAGCCAGTGATATGTCAATGACGCGGACGCTCGTAATAGCAGACCATTTGCTTCAGATGTGTTGTAGATCGGGTTTTCCCCTCTGGCAGGCTTTCACACTTACTGGGTCATCAAATGGTTATATTCTTGGACGCCATCGTCGTTATTTTCCAGAAATAACCCGTTAGAGCGGCATAAACACGTGTGTTTATTCACCTACACCAATTTATTTCACCTCAATCCAATTGTAGGTGAAATCGATATACACTGAAAACAAACCTCTTCAAAGTGTATTTCTGAGAACTAACGAAACTATATATTTATTTTTTCGCCTGGTTGCTTTTTGGGTCATGAATTATACGTACGATAATTTTGATAACACAAACCCATACCAATAATTCCCTGTCGCTATAATAGATAAGATACAGGCGTAAGATCCGACAGTCAGTAGTCAGTCGCCGTCATAATTTCTACGTCCATAATCGAAAACCTTATTCGCACGATATCAAAAGCACCAAAAGGTCGACAAAACATCGAGATTTTCACAGGGGCTCATTACCGTTGTTAATTGGCTAATTATGCTGGTTTTGGCGGAGGTCGAGGTCGTGAAGAAGCCTTTTCTTTGGGACCTCGACGGCCCCAAATCAACATAATTAACAACAGTAACGAGCCCCTGGCGATGTTCATACGCTCAGTATTAAGAGGATAGAACAAGGACTGCTTCGCTCGGTGTCAGTATAATGTGCTTACGGCATGATATTTCAGTGGGAGAGCACTATAAAAATGGCAGCATTAGATCTGCTCTGTTACAATTACAGCGATATTAGCTGTAATCTTAATGAATTAATATCCTTTCAACGCTCCCCAAATGTATGTGTTGCTACAGCGACATATGATTGAGGGGATGGGGGGAGGGGGGGAGTGGGGAGGGATTCCCCATCTTGCACTGACGTCACATATCGAAAAGACATTTTTTTACCGATTTTTCGAACAACTACATAATATTTATCTGATGAGAAATAAAATGGAAAGATGGGGGCAGATGAATAAAATGGTTCTGGAGACTGAAAAGCAGATTATTTTGAGAGAACGGTCAAAAGGCAACAGTTTTTCTCTCTCTCTCTCTCTCTCTCTCTCTCTCTCTCTCTTGTCACTTAAATCCGTCATTTTGAATTTACCCATGATTCAAGTTCTCCAGTCAGGACAGGCTTCGGTGCATGTAATTAGACACATGCGCCCAAGCGTAGCACCAGATATTAACAGTCACATGGGGAGAGAATTAGTAGTAGTCCTATTTAATAAAATATGGTTTTGATGTGTCCATGAAGAACGCTGGAATAAAACGCCTTCATGTATAAGCTTTTATGTATGGGTATATAATCCAATTTGATATTGGAAACAGGTTCCACAAGTTTTGAAAGTGCTACCTTGTCTAGTGTACTTTTTTCTTGAAATATAGCTGTTTAAAATTTGAGAACATCTCTTTATTGATTGACCTAGACCGACAATTCATTGAACAAGCGAAGGCCGCTCCGAGATCTTCTTCTTTGTCGCTTGGATGGGCCCTGTCCTTGATTAGCTTAAATAGTAGTCTGAACTCGGAGGACACATCTGCGCTGCACCAAACCAATTTCTACGTTCAAGATGGGAGGACATAGCTATGTTCCGAGATCTAAATCAGTGACCAGACAGATAAGGAGCAATTTTAATACTGGATTTTAATCAGAGTTACGAAGAGCAGCTGCCCCAATAATATATACCATTTTACATTCGACTGATTTGTTTTTAAATATTACCTACCGCCCGTGATGTGTGTAACTTCTTACGGTGAGTTTCGAGGGCTGCTTCGCACATGGAGTGGCGAAAGTTGCGGCTGCTCGTCCTTTCGATAAATGCGTGTGATTTGTATTAGTTTTTATCTTTGAAGTTATTTAATATTCTGGTATATGTCTAGTTTTTTATCTTCGAAGTCCGTTTTACTTTCGTATATGTCTAAACGTTTTATCATGTTTTACTCTCCTGTTTCTGTTTCATATTTAAATATTTATATGTAATATCCTTTTAAATGTCTGTTTTAAATGCCTGTCGGTAGAATAGCTTCATAGCTAATGTTCTTTATTTCCCATGTAATCCGATGTTAAAAATAAAAATTCGTGTATCTTGTACCGGTATCTAAACCTAATATGTTATTCATTATCACCAAGTATATCATATATACGTTGTTGAATTGCGTATTGTCATTGCGTTTGTGTCAATTTATCCCGGCGAAACGACTACTCTTGTCGACTAAGTGTAAAGGCACATATATATATATGAGTATAAATAGTACTGAACATCAGTAATATTCTGCCTATCATTATCAACTAATACTAAAACGTGATTGTATTGAAGATCTATATATATATATTGTGTGCATGATATTTAGCATTGATTGATCATATAATTCGTATAATTTTGAGGCCTAAGGATAAGCTTATGTGACCGTCGATCCTTCCTTAATATGAATCCAGCTTCACACAAAAATTCTATTTGATCCTTTGTACCGATTTATAGGTGGTTGAAACATTTGACACGATCGTGTGTACGTATATAATGTGTTTGTTGACAACTTAAAATATACCCCTATTCATAGGTACAGGAAATTCATGCGGTTCTTTTATAACTGGAAATGATCTGATCTGATTTGAAGTTCTATATGCAATATGAGGGCAAACCCAGGACTTTGGTTATTTATTTGGCGGACTATATGAAAACGACTAAATTTTCTAGTGAAACGCAATCGTAAAACTGATCAACATCAGTCAAACTACGGATGAAGCATATACATATACTCTAGCGATAAGAACCCTCCATTACTATTACATCCACATAACAGTACATGAATGTTTATATTACGCCAGTGAAAAGCTTTTGCCGCCTTTGAGGAAGACAAGTAACGTCTTGTTTTTGTTGTTCTTGTTGTGAGTGAGTCAAGTTTAACGTCGCTTTTAACAATATTTCAGTCATATCGCGACGAACCAACAAGGCGCCACCCATCCAAGTTGCGTTTCTGTTGCTTCAAAGAAGTAAGTCTTTGCAGCAACATGAAACCAGACATGCCACCATCGACCCTATAAAACACTGCACAAGACACAGACAGGAGGCTTACATTGATGAAATCAAGACAAATGCAATTACAGGGGTAGACACCACATTATCAAGTGCTTCTCAGCAAAATGAATTGAAATAACAGGAACCGGGGACCCACCATCCACCCGCCCTTCGAAAAGTTTGAATATCCCGTGTCCATAATCACGTGGCGTCACCATTGTCACTTGGAAAACAGTACACCGAGCAACAGAAATCTGACCAAGCAGTATCAGACAATATTTACCAGACCAATCAAACTGCTCGAAAGATGTTGGGATATCCCAGAAATCGATGGTACCTTGAATATGGTGAAATGAGCATCCTGTATTTCAACGTGTTATCAGTTCATGTAAAGCTGAAGAAATTATACGACACTCTCACCCAGAAGGCTCCATTACGGAGAAAGTTATTCGGCTGTGGAGATAACTGATAGGAAATGGTGGTGGGTTAGGATGATGGATTAAATGCATGAAGGTATTACACTAAAACAATCCAACTGGTTGGATCAGATTGCCATTAATAATTAGTAATGATCAGAAAAGTGAGTTAAACCAAAAGAATTCAAAATGTGATAACACTATTCGTCTTTATTTAAAACAGATAATATAACAAGGAATACATGCAACAAACAAAATGTACAATCTGGACTATCCAAGTAATACTGTACATCTTTACATCATTTACGATACATGAGATTATTCTGTTGTAACAAATATGTCTCGGATTTTTCCTCTTTGCTATATCTTGTATAATGCCAAAGTATCATTCAAGGCTAAAAATATATGACAGAGTGGAAAATAGGTGAAATAAAGTATTTCTGGCATACACTGATTTCTGTTTGTTATCTAAACACAAAAGGGCTACAACTTTCAAAATTTTCAAGCTTTCTGCCATTGAAAAACTGCAAACAAACTTTTAATGTGATATCTCATCTTGATATCAATCTTACATTAATATTATATCAAAACTTTTATATGTCTCTGTAAGATGTTACGGGCTTAACTAACCACGAATCACGACATCCTTTCCACCTCGATGGAAGGAGCCGTTAAAGACACGGACTTTTTCGTTGGCTTAGCTGAAAACATTCTCCTAGTGGTCGAATATCTTTTGATGTCTCCGCTGTGCAGACAGCGTGGCGTCAGCTTGTTCCACAACACGGGGTAGTATTAGGGACTGCTGGAACAAATCTAACTCCAACCGATGAAAAACAGGAGAGGTCTCCCTCTCCCCCACCTCTGACAAGTGGATTAATCCAGCCCCATAGATATGGCTACCGCATGTCAAAAATGAGATGGGTAATTCGAAAATCGGTTGATCCTGTAACAGCTATATCTCCTATAACAGCATATACGATCGGAGAGCGTTGATAGAACAATAATTTATTAATAGTTACGAATGTTCTTAAATATGAACCGAGAGTTTACACTGTGCTTAGAGAACCCATCTCTCTCTCTTGGGTCGTAGCTAACTGATACTGCATGCTACACAATTTCTTGTCTGCGATGTAATGAGATGTTTGGTTGGTTGATGATAGGAATCAATTTATTGGTCACGCTAATGAAAATTAACCGGTCGTGATCGTACTTGAGATCATTTAATTACACGAATAACAATTACTGTATAACGTCATGAAAGCGGTAATAAATACCAGGCAGAAACATGGGACTAAAACGAAACGGTAAAACGTGTTACTGAGTCGCTTAATTCGTCTAAGCAGCGACAACTAACCCAAAACTACAACAGAAACAGCAATATCAGGCGATATATACAGGCATTCTGTATTTACATTGTGCTGGCCGAAAGCGATATGCTTTCTACGAATAACGTCTAATGGATGTTGAAATTCTAAAACAAAATAAAACCTGAATATCTATAATTTTGCGGCTAATATCTACTCAACAGCTTGCCGAGTTATTGTGTTTCGAAGTAGTCCGAGCTACCTCTTATCCTCCAACCAGACGCGTGGATGAGAGGTAAGAGGAAGCTCGAACTATGATAGTTTTGGTCCAGCGTATTAGCTATATACTCTGAAAAAAAACCCAGTTGTGTACAGAATTGCACATCTACAAAAAATGTGTATCAGAAGTACACAATTTGTGTACTTTTTCCACATAAATTGTGTATCACAGCGACTCAGTGATTGTAGATGTTCAATTTTGTTACAGCGACGTGTACCTGTAGTACACAGTTTGTGTACTTTTGGTACACAGTTGTTTTTAGAGAGTATATGATATCAGGGAGCGATACGACAGAGAAAGATTTCATTCTTTCTTTACGTTTATCTTTTTTACAAATGTATTTTCAGGAAATGTAAACCAATGAGCCACTCTCCCCATAATTCCGAACAGTTTCTTCTCTTGATATGGTGTTTGGCCATTGGTCTTCCCGTTAAAATACATGCGACTACCTAAACAACAAGCACTTAGCTCTCAGTCCTTTATCTAATGACTATTGGTAGAGACTTCTAAATATCACATGGCTTTGGATACACACATTGCACGCACATGAAAATGTTACTTTGAAGTATTAATTTCCATAGATGATAATTACCTCGTAACAATTCAAACCTCCCCAAACCTTCTTACCCCTTTTCCAACTGCAAACCATTGTAGAACTGATAAGTCCATAAGCGATGTGGAAAACAGGGCCTGCCATTTCGAGAACAGTTATTCTTGACATTTACGATAAAACATATTTGAGATGAAAAAAATCTAAACACAAATCTTGTAGAACAAACTAACAAAATCATATTCGGAGCTGAAATAATCCAGTCGGCAAGTATAATTTACGGTTCTTGCCATGGTTATCTCGCAAAGAACCACAAAAATGGCTTCGTCCATACAGTGATTAATTATAATTCACCCAAAAATTAAAATAAGTGTTATTAATTAATAAGGAATTAAAGCTCATCATATTTACATCAGTTATTTGGTGATGTGCAAGATCATATATGAAATTCAGTCAGTTTGTATGAAATGGTGATTAATAAAAAAATATCTATTCAAAAACTGTTCTATATCTCTTAGGTATGGAAGCATATGTAAGTTAGATGTTTGTCCGACACCTAAAACTTTCCTTTCTAACAACAGAACAGAACTTGTATATGGAATGTTTGTCCATAGAATACACAAATCTGGAACCAAAATCGGCTTCTCTTCTATCACGACATTCAAGAGCTCTCCTGACCATCCCATGATCCGAATTTCAAAAATGTCCTCTTCGCTTATTTTTCTACTGTAAATCTATCAGTCTGACGGAACAGTATTTCACTGCAACCCAAACTGGCTTCTCTTTTACAGAAACTTTTCCAAAAGAATATCTTAGAATTTTTGTTGGTTGTCAAAATTTGACAAATTCCAAGAGGCATAGTGATAGGAGAATGGGTAGTTCAGTCCATTCGTTTGTCCGTTACAGCGCCCTTGAGGGATTCCTAATGTACCATTCGCCAGTTGTCTGTAAGCCATAAGTCATGCTTATCGGAACCAAAATCCACCCTGAGCGCCTTTCGATATTGTGTCTGGCAGACGGTGTACTGGTATATGCAGAGATTATACTGTTTTGGAACAATTGAACTGTCCTCTTCACCGAAATAAGGTACACCAACAGTGGCGTATAAACTTTTGTTTCACGAAAAGTATATAAAACGACAGCAAAATTCACGGTTTTCACTGAATTGATGTCATTGTCCAAGAATGGTGTTTAGTTTACCTGTTTCGTTGACCCTACCCCACTATCCAATATAAAAAAAGTTCTCAATTTGAGGCCGTTTCTTTTTTTTAGACAGAATGCAGATCTGCGTAGAATTTAGTCCATTCATAGGGCAGGCTCAATGTTCGATAGGTACCCTGTTTAAAAGTATCTCTTTCATCCTTTCTGCCACCGAGCCAGTATAGTGAGTTGCACTGGTCACAACCGCATTACAAACCAATGTCACGCAGAAGAGTGGCATCAGATTTTTGCAGTTTTCTGCTCAGTGTCCAAACTTTTTACTTGGTAGATAGCACTGCTGAAGTACTGTTGTGACTTGGGTCGCTGGTCTTTCATCCAAGGGCGGTTAGAGTCTGTAAACACAGAAATCGGACCTCTCCGTGTTAATTTCATGACACTTTATTGAATGATTCATAACTGTTAGAAACAAATCAACAATATTGCTTGGGTGGTGTCTAAATTTAGAGAGCTATTAACCAAATTATGAAACTGAAGCCGGTATCGAGCATTAATAACAACAAAGCAGCCGATCGGGGTGTAAATGAACATGGATCAAAAAGATTTAATGAGCAGGACCAGAAAAGTGTCAAGTAATAACATTTTTCCAGTGAAAACTTTGAATATCTTCAAATAAACGAATCTTTTCCAGCTGACACCGCTCACATGTATTATTAAGGCATTCCTAGTGCAGTATTACGCAAAAGTAAATATTATTTTGAATAAAAAGACATTCGAAATCATTTTTGAACTTTATCAAATTTTGGTACACAAGAACACACTTTTGACATGATATACCTCCATTTTGTTATTGCAGTATGATATAAAATGATCTCACATGATCACCTGTTTGAAATAATTTCCGAGGTATCAATTTCCGAAAAATAATTATTCATAATATCAATTTTCCACACCCGAACCCCCTATTACAACTTCTTATCCGAACTGAAACCTCTCAGAATAATTCCAAACAGACAGTTTTTACTAGTCTCTACATAGTACTGAAAAGAAATTTAGAAGAATTTTTTCATCTGAAGTGACATCTTTTGAATCAAAAATAGACAAAGTTCAAACATGACTTAATATTAATATTTAGTTTTGTATAATGGCACTAATAATATATGTGAAAAGTTTCAGCTTGAAATGGTTTGTTCATTTGAAGATATTCAAAATTTCCCCTGGAAAAATGTTGTTGTCATTATGACATCTTTCTGGTTCTGCCCCTTAAAGAAGGAAGGCATTCACCATCATCTCTGCACCTGTACAGTTAAATATCGCCAAATAACGAGATCTGATTTGCCCGAGTTCCTGCAAATGCCATCGGTAATATATTATTCCTACGAAGTAGGCTCCCATTTGCAAATTGTTTGGTAATGAGTGAGTGAGTCCATCCGAATCCTTTCGTCAGCAAAATAAGGAGAACCGTTGACATTAGAACCTTGATATTTGGCATGAACGTGCATTAGGACATTGTTACCAGCAAGTTCTGAGCTGACCGAATTCTGATGAAAATTTGATTTATAATTATTTTTATTTTTTTTTATTGATGGCTCAGCGAGTGCACTGTCATGCCCATCGGGAACCCTTGGCTGTATGTTCCACTGTGACTTTTGAAGGTTCCCTGATACGGCATATCGTGACGGACACACCAGTTCTCGTAAAAATCACCGAAGTTAAGCGACTTTGAGTCCGGTCAAGACTTGGATGGGTGACCTCCTACTGTACTGCTGGGCTGGTAAGTGTCCAGGGAATAGGAACTGAGGGCGATAATACTTGCTACGCTAAATGATTCACCAGCGGTGACATCTGGAGAAGTTAATAGTACCCACTGTCAATTAGAGACTGCTATATAAATTCTCTCACGGTAGCACATAGGGCCCCCAAGTCCTCTTTCGAGTACACACTTAAATCATATCAAACCCTACTTCGTGTCACACTACTCCTGTTGGTTATGGTACAAATTAATATGGTTGAATACCTACCCACTCAGAGGGTTCCACGGCGACGTTGGTCAATTCCGTCACAACTGTCGGAGGAGATGGGACCTCCTCGCTCGACACCAACACGCTACAGTAAACTACTTGAGGTGCTGAAAAATATAATTCAACATTATTATCAACTCTCTTGAACATTCAATCTGACAGGTAATGATTTTTATTTAATTTTTATTGATAGCCAGCTTTAGTTGCTCATAATTTTTCATGAGTAAACTTGCGATCATGGATTTAAAATGCGTTAAAATTACAGGACCTCAATTGACGATCTTAAAATGGTGTTTCAGTACCCAAATCATGTTGCAAGAGACATACATCGATATATTTCTAATAGAGAAGAGAAAATCTTACTGTTTGTATTTTCTTCCTGATAGTATAAATTTTGATTCCACAATGGGCTGTTATATGAACCATCCAGATCGTTGTGTTGAGGACTACCTCCGCTGGAGTCGGACTGGCTATCACTATAGGTGGAATCGCTTCGCATCATGCTCATGGAATCCAACATCTGTAGTGATAGTAAAATAGAAGCGTCAGAACAGACATTCGTCATGCGGACTTAGTCCAACCAGTATTGCTCCGTCCATAATGGAACGACTTTCTTCGTGTACCAGTGTTTTCAGTTCCGAAGGCTTTGGTGTCCCACAGGTTCAGATGTTCCCCGGCTATGCTTCAAGGTTCTAGGGTGCCAAACGGGCTTCTAAAATTCGAAATGGTTCCTCGTCTAATATAAAACTTCATAAACAACTTTATAGGCTGGTGACAAAAGTTCCAAAAAGATATTTCATCAGCTTTTAAAATATGCTGAAATGTCACCAGAATGGCCAGACAACTGATCAATGTAATTCTAATATATCGTGGAAATGTGCTAAAATGTTACATGAGCGGTCAGGCAAAATCGGCATAAATTATATGGCCAGTACTAAATAAAAAGACGAGAGAAACACACATATGGAACTCACATCCACGACTTCTTCGTCAGTCATGCTCTCACCAGAACTCGCTTCAGATGACCGATCCACTGCAGATAGACAATAGCAGCATGAACAGGAATGCGAAATAAACAATCCAAAGGAATGTGTCAAGTAATAGTTGTATTGCGCGACAAAGAAACACACATATTTTTGTGATTCGTGTTAAGGTATTTTTTTGAGAAATACTTTTAACTACCGAAGTGTTTAAACTGGAACTAATTCTGTTTATTTATAACTATACTCACTCTCAAAGCTATTTGATAATAATCTCTTGGTGTCCTCGTATATTGTTGGTGGTGGTGATGGCGAGTCGTTCAAAATTCTGTATGGCGTCTTTTCTACTACAGTGCACCCTCCAGTATGGTGGGCCAGTAGAGTGACCAGATCTGGTAGTGCTGAATAAATACATTTGAACAATATCGATATAAAAATTATAATTTGTGAACATAAAATGTAAAATTGGATATTTGGCAAAAGCGAATCTCCATTGATATGGTTCAAAAAGACAGTATTGGTGTTTCCCAATACTTTCCATCTTAAATCATGAACTCCAGGTTGAAATAATAGCATATCAGGAGTGAAAACATGTAATTGATAGTATCGTTAAGGAGAAAAATAAAACAAAAGAACTCTTAACATGGAAAAATACTGTTGTCATCTATATACATTGGGACAAGCTCTACCAGGCATTCACTACGTTCTGCTTCGCGCCTCTCCATTTAGAGCTGTCAGGGCCTCACGAACTGTGTCGGAGTTAACCCAAGGTCATCTGTTGCCACAGTAAACGAATATGGCGACCGTCTAACTGGGCGAATTGATATCATTCGCTACTCACCGATATATATTTCCGCAACATATAGTTCTAGTGTAACTTGTCAAAAAGCTGCCTTCAAACTTTGTGAAAGTGGCGTTTTGAAATACATTGAATAACTGTTTAATGTATTTCAAGATAAATATACATTTTGCCTTCAGTAAAACAGTTAGATAGATCAGTTCTTGGTTTCTGCAGGAATCCTGCAAAACATGGCGAGACCCTTGCAGTGGTAAATGGAGCGTAGCGCAAAGCATCCTGGGAGAGGATGACATTGGGATAGAGTTTTATAGAAACAATAATGCATCATAGGATATTTTCCAACTATAAAGCTCTTGATTGGTCAATTCAGATTTTCAAACAAAAATCCTGGATTTTCATTGGCCTGTGAAGAGAATTAGAAGAAAACCCAGCCAATCATCTGCTTACGATTAGACGTATTCCCGTTTTTTGAATAGTTATGTTCTGACTCGGGGCCTTCATAAACTGGTTCCTCCTCCTCCATAGCTTCAATGTCTTGACATGACGATGTGCCTGGGTGGTCCACAGGGTTCTCCGTTGGTGTTTCTACAAAGGACGCCCTCTGTCAAGAAGACAAACACAATGGCATTTAGTTTCAGGAAAAACAAACATCTACTAGAAGCGTACGTTTGGTAAATTAAACTCTACACATGCTTTTTGGGATACCATGCTTAAGGGGCTGATCACATGGTGGGAAACTACTGCAAGTAATCTGGTGTTAGAAGTGAATTACTGTATAGCACAGGGTCCAAGAGAAGCACAAGACGGCACCAGAAGTAGTACAGTGAATCACTGCAGTGAAGGAAATTGTACTAGTGGGACAATATACTGTGAATTCTAGGTAGGTGAAAATGAAAGGAGTTGCAAAAACAGCGCTAGAAGCAAAATTCATCTTTCATGGAGAACACCGCATCCATAATGTATCAAAAGACCTAATTCTTAAGACAATATTATCACCAAACTCCAAGCAGGCTTACACAATATATAAAATTGTAAACGAGGATCAGTCAACAGCTAGTTTTTCTTGATGAAAGCAAGACATCGTAATGTTCTGCTCGTCAAATCTGTGTCACTTATCTCTTATAGCACGTGACTCCGATGGAACACTGCTATGAAGCACTGATAAAACAGTGGTACAGTGTTTCAAATCCTACGTGCAAACCGTAGTAGCAGTGGAATTTTGCAGGCCCGTTCCACAAAAATCTTTCCCAACTGTTAACCATAACACAGATAACTATAATGTCTCAGCCTTCGGTTAATATTCATTCAAAACACTGCTTCGGACTTCTTGTCTGAATGACGAACAAAATAGCACGAAATTATTTTTACTTCTTCAGAAACGAAATTGTGTTTCAACTGCTGTAGAATGGGCCATGTGAGCATGCAGTGGAGCCCAACTGAAGAATGCCGCTGTCAAGCATATAGTCCTATTAAGGAACGCTACTGTAAAGTGTATGGTTTTAGACAGACAGGACAATTGAAGTATAAGTTACCCTACCGGTTCCTGGATAATGGTATCTTGGGAACTGTTGTCCTCTGTCCCCTGTTTTCTACCAAAAGCATCCTCGTCTTCTGATAGATCACTGTCCTGGTCGTGCTTTCCTACAATAATACAACGGGATGAGATCAGTGTTAGATAATTGGTATCTATAGGTTTCTTGTGAATGTCGTTCACCTTTTTCAGAAACAAGACTTCATTGGCGGATCTTAAAGCACACTCTGTTATTCCAAAATCTAGCCACATCCTGTTATTCCGAAGGATACCTAGGCCACATCCAATCCCTCGATAGTTCTTTTATATACACGGTACTATAGTATGTGGATTAGAAATTAACAGGTAAATCTTAGTAGTCTTGAATGTTGTTTGAAGTTAGATGGCTCTGTCTAAAATTCATCACCGTAGATAATAATTAGCAAGGGGCAATAATCTTAAGTCGTTCAAGTATATTTAATAAAAATATTTACGAAGAATTATTCTTCTATACTCACTCGAATGTTTGGGTTTCTTTTGCTTCTTGTGATCTGTAAAGCGGTATATTTTAAAAGCCCTTTCTCCTCGCTTGTGGCTTTCTTCTGCAAGCTCTTCTACATCAGCTAAACTGTTCAATGCACAGCGGAAATTTGCCTTCCAACGTTTGGGGTCCGACTTCATGCCCTCTTTAAATTTACCTGGGTGAAAATAGAAATTTATATTTCGAGTTAGATAAATATGAATATATAGTTAGAGAAATATTGTTCTGACATTAAATATTTTGTATCGTGGTAGTATCGTGTAACTTGTTCCAGAATTTACATGATTACATCAGATACTGTTCGTAAGAACAAAGACTACTACAACATTTTGCCCAAATTCACTCAGGAATTGATCCTGGATTTTAGTTGAGGCTTCCGCATTCTTAATAAAAATTTGCATCAACCATCAGTTTTGAAACAGAATATGGTAGTGAATTAAAAATCCCCGATCAGTGTTACAACATAAAGTAGATTGTATTATAAAGTAGATTGTATTATAAAGTAGATTGTATTATAAAGTAGATTGTAGATTGTATTATAAAGTAGATTGTATTATAAAGTAGATTGTATTATCTGAATAGATTAAAATCACCTAAACATATAGCGTATCTCATAACAAAATTTTCTTTTAGGCGACCAAATTCCAAATGGATTGGAAATTGTCCGGACCAACTCCTGCCGCTTCATCTAGAAGCCATTATACTCTGGTAATTATGAAGAAAGTCTGGAAAGTTTGAAAATAAAAAAATATGATGATAAAACAAGATTTAAAAATTAAAACATGCACCTACCTGTATGGAGAGCGTATCTTCGAAACAAATCCGTGTCACATTCTTGGTCCCACGTTCTTCCAGAAGCGTGTTTCCAGGGAATCATAAATTCTTTCTTCTCTTTTTTCCGCCATTCCAGGCCGGGTACCTCTCCTGAATTTAGAATCATTTCCAGCCAGGGTCGCATCCGGATACGGTCCGCCCGGCTTCCAGAGCCCTTCGCGCGTTTCTCGGTCTTTGGACGAGCCATTTTACGTGGATTTCTTCTCAAATCTTTGGTTATCTGAAAAACAAGAAATGTTCAAATACAGTCTTCGAAAATATTCTCTCGTCGGCTGTTTAGTCATTGATTCGATGTCACTGCATTTTTTTTTTTTTTTTTTTACTTCACCACACAGTTATATCGATTCATCTGCTCGATAAAAATTGTTAAGAGTCGTTAAAATGTTTTAAAGGTTCACCCCCAGGAATCTACTTCTTGCATGGAGTATAATTATACCGATTTGAAGCTCAGTGGAAATATTCTGGATGGTCATTCTTTCAAAAGACAACGAAGATAAACAAATTCTAACAATAAACGTCCCAAACTATTTTTTTTTTGAAAAGAACAAATAAGTATACATAGGTGTTTATTAAAATAGGATTTTGTTTCTTTTTTCAACTTCCATCGAGAATTAAAACCCTATATTTTGTGCTTCTCTGAGAGTAGAACAGTTTCCAGTTTGATTTTCATTTAGGTAAGTTACACAATACAAATAAATGATATTAACTAGTATCACCTCTTCTATACCTTTCTGTATCCGGCAATTTTTGTTTTAACTTTCAGACTAAAAAATGTAGTTGATTAAAATATGATTTATATATATATATTACAATGAGCTAAGAAAAAAAACAATCAGTCGAGTTCAGCAAGGGTCTAAAAGCGATGTTCAACAACATTTTTCATTAAAAAAAACCTTTTCGGTGCAGCTGCAGTAATATTCAGAAATAGGTACTACAAAATACTCGTTTTTCAAAATGGGTTACTAGTGTAAAAGATATTATAGCTGGATATAGCAAAACAAATTTATTGCAAAAAAAAAGTAAAAGCAGCAAGGTATTTGTTCTTATAAACTCCAATGAATTAAGTTAGGTGCCACTTTTTTAATTGTCTTCTATACTTTGTGCAGCATTTCTCTTATCAAATTAGACATGAATAAATTTAATTCATTCTGCCGTTTAGTTTTTAATTGTATGCATATAGAATTGAACAGTGTGCTCCATAGGTTTGGATCCGAATAATATGCATATATGCCCAAAAAATGCAAACATATTCACAAATATTACAAATTACAAACAACTACTGGAGTTTTTTGTTCACAATGCAACTAAGCTGAGGAAAAGGCACACCATAAAATCGTTTACAGTGGAACGTGTCTAGCGTTTTATGATCACGCCAACATTTAACATAAAAATGCATGTGTTAACATAATAATGTCGGTAAATGCTGCAAATGGATCCAGAAAAGAAATGATTGGCTAACGTTTGCTGTGTTCTTCAAGGAATGTAAATGAATAGAAATGATTTAGAATAACCAGCTTCCCCTAAAATATTAGGGGGGAGGGGGTTCCATACTGTGACGACGTGACCAGTAACTACTCATTTCTACTGGTAAGGGTCCATGCATATATCACTTGAGTTCCTCTGATGCAGTATTCGTAATATGAAAGAGAATATATGAGAAGCCTTCGCGGCATATTGGCCACAATCTATAAACTGAAATCCACAATAAGTTACCAAGTCGATCTGCAATTACATCCATATAGCATACATAAATACATGCATACATACATACATACATACATACATAAGCGTCTTACCGTAATGGTACAGCAAATGATAATTGTAATTAGCCCACAGACGTGTGCTATTCCAAGATCTTCACATGACTAATAAACAGCTATCCAGTTGAAGTTGTATTTTAAATTGCCTTGAATCGATGTTCAGAATTTGACCATTGCATATGACCTAACCATGCAGGTACTTACGGGAAATTGCATCTGGGTCATGAGTATTTCTCATAAACCTATCATGGTGCCGCGGCCAACAGCTTATCTGTTCCCATATGTTCCCACGCATATCGAGTAAAGGTGGATATCCCGGAACTCTACTTGATGCCCCTTTTGCTCAAGTATAAGAGCATAGGTATACGGCAAGGTAGCATATCTAGTCCAAGGTTGTACTATCGGAGCCGAGGTATGACAATGAAGAGGTCTCGCCCCGAGTATATGTGGCTATCATATTTATACGACCACAGACCCATGTGAGTCTTTGTAACAAGCATCTGATCGTATACCCATTCCATATCCGGAAAGCATTGCAATGAGGTATATTTCAGAATCGCATATAACACTACTTTATTTCCAAATCACTGCAATTGAAGATTTTGAAAAAATATATGACATGGTTTTGGTATCAACTGATAGGCTGATATCACCACCGGTCGATTAGTATATTAAACAGGTTACCTGAGAAAATCATTAATTACTATCTGCAAGGTGACAATACTATAGCTCAAAATACGACATTATACTTTGATCATGTTGATACTTTGATCATGTTGATACTTTGAGACATTTTGAAAAAATGCTTATGCCATTATCTTTTTTAAATTCTAATTTTGAATTACAATATAGTTGAAAATTTCCCACAATGTTATAAACCATGTTTTCGTAGATAAGGGTAATTTCATCAGTTAGCCATCTGAGAATGATAACTGAAAGAAATCGAAAGTTGTTATGTTATCATGTTATTTATAAATGTTCGGATAATCTTGAGTCAATTTTTTTTACTGTTAAAATTATATTTCATATACTCGACACCAAATAATATATCAATATGATTGGCAAATCGTCTTGGGCGTGGGAATAGGGGGGTGTAGCGGTGTTTAACCGAGAAAAATCCCTCTTTCCATTACGTTATGAAGCCAAATCTTCATTTCTTCAACTGTCTTAGGTACAGAATTCCCCAGGTTGCAAGAAGAAAGTGTGGTTTATACAGATAAAGTACCCATGCAAGTCTATATATTAAATTCTCATGACAGCGTCGACAGAGGTTAGATCATTTTTGTTTTTGTGTGCATTTTAGTAGAGATTTTTTAATATATCTTAATTATTACAATATAATACCTTCAATCAAAAAATACTTCGATGTAATTTCGTAGTAGATGTGGTCATATTTGCACACACAACCATGCTCGCAAATAAATACAGCGTCGACTGATGTTTGGATTTAGACTTATAGCTGTGTTTTTCCTTGCTTTTTCCGTTTCGACCAAAACGAACCCAATGTTTTCATATTGCCGTCTTGTTATTTTATTTGTGAAGCCAAAAAATATACGCACGTTTCCTTATTTTATCCTTGAACGGAATAGATCTATGTTTTATACCACCAATTTCTAGTAATTCATTTTCTTGCTATCTCTCAGCTTAATATATTTTAATATTTTCACTAACTTTGTTAATAAGTATAGATATGGAGTTTGTTCTTTCAAGTAGAAATATGATGGGACCATGATGCATTTTGGTAAGAGGAAAAAATATTAATACAGCTATTTCGTCGTTCCCCGTGATTTAATTCCCATGTTTCTGTATATTATTTGCTTTTGAAACAGTATTTACGAACATTTTTGGTTTCATTAGATTTGGGGAATTACAGAAATTCGTTAGATGTTGTTTTATTTCAATATACCTATACCGGCCGTTTAGATAATATTTCATCAAACTAATCAACACACGCCAATCATCTTTGTTTGATGTCCCTAAATCATCAGTTTGCAAGTCGAGAACAACTATATGCATATGATTATTAACTCCTCCTAACATTTTTGTGCCATATATCATAAGTTAGTGAATTTGTAAAACGACTCTGAAATTTCGAAAGATTTCCACCATACTTTGGTCCCTGCTATACTGCCATTTCTGAATTTGATCTAAGATATAATATTTCGAATATGTCTGGATATATAATTAAAATTTGGAAACTGTATATATTTTTCCATAATTTTAAATATTCAGAAAATACAATACTAAGTCTAGGATGATGCACTGTCTCATATTTTAAACTAACAAGACTGAGACACAATGATCGGCTCTTTATATATTGATATGCTGGTATACAGAATGTTAGAATTTACTATTATTTCCAAAATATAATAGAACAAAGAAAACATATGTTTTGAGATCATAAAATATTCATAAAGCAAATTGTTGAAAATTACCAATTAAAATTTGCTGAATTTCATTCTTTGGATTTTATGAATACTAGTTTCATCTAAAAGTATTTGTTAATGTTATTTTTCCCTTTTTTCTACATCATAGAAACACTAACATTTTTCTAATGTTCGGCTTAAGGAACATTTCAACGAATTTCTACTGCTAATATTTCTTGTTGACAACGAATATTGCTCTTTCACAGTACTGGTCAGAATTTAGTGTTCTCCACTCAGAAAAATTAAATTATCCAGCGTTAGTTAGAAATTTTAGTTCGGTTTTTTTCAGTTTTTTTAATTATTATGCTAATTATGAAGAGAAAGCGACTTTAAAACCGATTTATACTTTATAAAATTTTACTAAAATATAATTTAAATATCCTGTTAAGGCGTCATCTTCATGGTTGATTGTATATATACTTCTATTTCCGATACAGACAGTTCGTCGAGGCTTGTTGCGCGAAATGAATTTCTCTTTGTCAGTTTCATAAATTTGAATGATCCAAAGAAATTTGTTCATGCTTTTAACAGCAATTGAAGATGTTAATAGTGCTGGGTATAAATAATCATGTTGATTGCGTATAGTTAATAAACTATTATTAAGCGATATGTTCTCGTCGTGAAACATTCTCTGCCAATCCGGTGCATATTTAGCAATATAAACGAATCAAAGACAACAACCAAGTGCAAAAGTTTAAAAATGCTTTATTCATTTTTTTGTTCAACTGATTAGTCGAAATCATTACCATATTGCAATATAATCCGTAGAACATTTTACATTTAAGTCTTAAAATTATCGACGCGGTCAGGTAATCTGTCTTCATCTGCATATATTAATCCTCATAATTATGATCTGGCACTTGTCAGTGGCAGTCAATTAATTTCTCGACTGACGAGGAGCTATCGATCCTAGGGACTCTATGTCAAGTTGGATCGCGAGATGGGAGTAGGGGAGAGGGAGGGTGTGTTGCTGAAATAGAAGACTGATTAGAAAGACAGATATAAGAGTGTATGGACATTGCTCTATCGATCACAAGTGACAGCAAATATGAAGACTGTTAAATTAACGAGATCATTGGCTCAAAACATGAAATAAATTCCTATTTTTTTCAGGAATTTGACAGAAGGAAATGCGAAAATTTAAGTTTCTGAAAACGGTTGCGCATGGGAGTATAGCATGCGTGACTCCTCCGTAAATGCTACATTTATCACAGCTATTTCAAATTATAACGAAATTGCATTTTTTTAAATCCTTAAAATTTGCAAGATTTTCAAGCAGCCATCTTAGATTAAACGGTTAATTAGCTCAGTAAGAAGGACTTTTTGTGGTTCCCAAAGAGAATTACAAACTTACGCCCAGAAACAGTTGGTAATCTGTAAGTCTGGTGACTGGACCGAGCTGCCTGGACTTGTTTATTTATATTTATATGCGTGTGGTTCATCTGGGGCACTGAACTCCCAGCCCTATAACATTCAGGACACGTGACTTTGTCTACGCTCACGCACTGATCTGGATTACTACGTGGCATCAGACCAGAGTTAATCACTTCCGGGTCGAACTACATTGTTTAGAAATTTGAGAGCAGATCATTGTGGATTTTATGAGCTGTGGTTTTTCAGCATTTCTGATAAATCTGATATTTCAAATTGCAGATGAGGCTTCCAACTGTACTTCCTGGTGTTGATTTGTGTCACTTTGAGGAAAGCATGGCAGATGGAGACATGATCATCGAGGGGTGAAAAGGCTCCCTGTTTACAAATTAAATGACATTCGGTAACACCGAACAGCTGTCCATGGCGGTAATTTGAAATTGCCATGGTCACTCCTGTCAAGACTTTAACAGTTAATGTCCCACAAGGTGAATATTGTCATGAAAAGTGGATTTATACATCGAGAGTTTTCTGCATTTTTTTGTGATCTTTCATGCTAATACATAACAAGTAACAATATTTATTGTGTTCTCATGCCACGTCTCTCCATTTTGCTGACTGATATTATGCATAAGCTGGAACACTTTAATTCTGCAAAGCACAACGCTGAGAGATATATATGACACACACACACATATATACTCTCTAAAAACAGTTGTGTACCAAAAGTACACAAACTGTGTACCCTAGGTACACATCGCTGTAACAAAATTGAACATCTACAATCACTATGTAGCTGTGATACACAATTTGTGTAGAAAAAGTACACAAATTGTGTACTCCTGATACACATTTTTTGTAGATGTGCAATTTTGTACACAACTGTTTTTTCAGAGTACACTGGGCTCTTTTCTTTAGGTTTCAGGTATATTCACTACACAATTTAGATGATTAGTTATATGCTTGATATGTTTTATAAACCAGGGCCTTTAGATTATCACATGATTTAACCGGAATCGAGTTGCAAGAACTCCTTTGTTCCTTTCAAAATAGTGGCAGCCCAGTATCCAAGTCACTATCGGCATTGAATCAACAGCAACAAAATCAACCGCTGCATTCGAAAATTCTATCTCCGTTCAATTATCATCCTCGCTAGCCAGGTTGACTACGTGTACCCGGTACATCACAAAGCTGTATACGTCTGAAGGTTTATGGTGTAGTCGACTTGGCTGGAGAAGCTGTTCCATTATATGCCAATGTTAAATTTTCCCAACCTAGTGTAACTGGCTTCATTGAAGCTGCCGTAATAGAAACTTCAAAGTATACTTGAGCACTCGAAATGTTCCTGTCAAGGGACCAATTAAAGCACAACACCGTTATTCTGGATGAGTTTACATCCTGCAAATGTACCGTCACCCGTATATACTCTATCACAAAACAGGCCCTATAGCTGTTGCTAGCCAACTTTAAATATCTGATTAACAAAACTGGATCAGAATGGACCAGTGGACTGTAGCAGAGTCTATCTGACGGAGAGAAGGGTATCTGACCCTGCGTCGGAGAATTCTGTTTACGGGATTACGTGGAACAATGCAACCACGGGATTGGCATGTGACGAATTATATCAGGACCAGATCGAGTATTGTTTTAAAATCACGTGACGTGATACATAGTGGCCAATAAGAGTCTTATAAGAACCTTCACCACCATACTCCAATGCCGTCCATTTAGATTTACATTCCTCGTGCCATTTTCTCGAGAAAAAAATCATGCCATGCAGGAAGGGCGCATAGCTGAAAGTAAGTGCGCGATAATCATATTTTTATTAACGGTATTGGAGAAAATAAGAAACCGGTATCGCTATGGGGGAGGAGAGTTGGTACGAATCTTAGCTATGTCACCATATGATATGTGTTATAGAAATACACAATTTACACTATTTTTAAACTTTAGATCATTTCCATCATTTCCGACATCCACTTGGGTTGAATAAATGTTGTTTTTTTTTGTTTTTTTACATATCTTAAATCTTTATTTTCTTTTCTTGAAAAAAAAATTACATGCATATATTGATTATGAACAAAATAATATACAATGAAATGTACTTACAATGATGTGTTGAACGGTTGTAGTGTAAAGAGTTGATTAATATAACATATATTATACATGTGTTTGCATTCTTTTCAACATATTGTTTGTTGGGTTTTTTCACAGAAACATGTTTACATCTAGCGTCAGTCAGATTATGTACAATTGTTCATAGAAATTACAAAATAGAAATTTGAATAAATGTTGAAAAGAATAAGGAGTTATTTTGTTCACATGACTGGAATGTTACAGTAGTCTTTTTACCTGCGGCACGCAGGTCTACGGGAGGCTCGCGTTGTTGTTGTTCTTGTTGTTCTTGTTGTTCTTCTTCTTGTGACTTTTTGAAATGCGCATGCGCTAAGAGAGTGTGATCTCTGCCACACTTTTCTTTTCAACCTCCGATCTCACATGAACTGTCTTCAAGCGCGTTTGAATTCATTTGCAACTATATTCGGTGGAATGAATTATTGCTTCGTTAATTTCCGGATTGGATTTATTATACATGTACATGAGAATAGTGTGAATAACATCAAAGGAACTACGAAGTAGGGTAGGCATTAGGACTCCGATACGCACTGAACTCTTGGACCGCCAGTTGAAATCCTGCCAATATTAAGATGGGCACGGCCCAAGTTAGAATCACCAGTGATTTAATCAAAAATCACCAGAAATTTTCATCAAAAGTAGGTCAGCTCGAAACATGCTGGCAACAGTCCCCTAATGCACATTCATGCCCAGTGTGAATAACGTCACAGGACATAAGAAGTAGGGTAGGCATTAGGACTCCGACGCACGCTGAACTATTGGACCCCCAGTTGAAATCCTGCCTATATTAAGATGGGCACGGCTCAAGTTAGATTCACCAGTGATTTTAATCAAAAATCACCAGAAATTTTCATCAAAAGTAACATGCTGGTAACAGTCACCTAATGCACCTTCATGCCAAAAATCAAGGTTCTGATATCAACGGTAACACTCAGATATAACATATCTCTCAGATATAACATATATATAAATATTAATATTCATGTCACTGTTCCATTGTTTCTCTTGTATTCCTCTTAAAATTTTGTACTCTGCCTTTGACTGGTGTTTGTACAATAAAATCTTGAATCTTGAATGCTTATTTTGCCGACGAAAGGATTCAGATGGACTCACTCATTACCGGACAATTTCAAATGGTAGCCCACTTCGAAGGGACAGAAATGACTATGTAGTATTTAATGAGTTAGACACCCCTGTGCGCGAACAATACCTCACAGTCGTGCAGTTATATTGAGCACTTTCGGTTACAAGCATGACATTTTGCAAATAGCTATTTTGAATGATTCTCTTTCGGAACACGGCTTCTATCCTCATTCTCGCAAGCCAGGGCCTTGATTCGGTGGTATTGATGTTCCCGTCCTCTTCCGCACTCAGAATTCCTTTAGAATAGCATTAATCACTTCCGTAAATTCAATACTTATGTGTATCAGCAGACAATGCGCAGACACATATTGCATTTGACATCATTCTCTCAAGACGGAGCCCTTTTCTGCTAGAATTTACTGGTTCTATACAAAATTTACGTTACTTTGTCAGTCAGTTTTACGTATGGAATTACGTCATATATAGCAGTTACTGGCCATAAAAACGATCTAGTTGACCTCGTGGCCAAAAGCTATGGCCTTTGTTTTCCTGGAGGGGGTTTTGAGGTTGATTTTGATACTTAGATACCTTTCGCATTGACTTTAACTTGGCAGTAATTTTCGCGAATGCAACAATTTGATGTATCAAAAGATATTAACGAGAATTCGACATCATTCTCTTACACACAGACCTTGTTTAGTGAACTAGCCCCGAAACTTCGCACATGAATCACCTTCGGAATGACTTAGTGACAAACATATTCGCGAATTGAGTATAGGAAGATATCCATAGATACTGACTAGAAATGTTTCTTGTTTGCAGAATTTGATTTTAAAGAAAAGAAATTAATAAAATTAGCAACCTTCGAAAAGGCTTGGCCGAACATGTCAGATGAGATGATATTTCCTAAGAATTAAATAGTTAATCATTTATATAGAAGAAGCAAACCATGTCTTGGTATTGACTTGCTGCGTGGAAAAGAGTGGCAAGCAATTTAGTTCGCAGATGATAACGAACGTAAATGCAGAAACCTAATTAATTACTTTAATCGAATATCAAGACTGTAACAGGCCTCAATTTGAATAGTGAAAAAGTGTCATTATGCCTCTTGGACAGTTCGATAAAGCCTTAAATCCCATTCTGTAGTTTCACAGATCGAAGTGATAGACCTGATACTAAATTTATTGAAAAATAACTTTCAAGGAAATATAAATTTTCCATTTTGATCGGCAAATTAAGCGAGAAGGGAGACTGAAGAGCGCAGATTTTCGCGCTATGACTAAATCCTCGAAATTTGTTTGGATTTCCAAATATTTGAAAGCCTTTTTGATTTGCAAAAAGTAACGACTGAACCGAATGTTTTGAAACTTGGCATACACGATACTTGTATCAAAACATTGCCAAAGCGATCATGGTGAGTTCGTTTGTCAATTCAGTATAGACCGCACGGCCGAGTCAAAATCGTCGAATTTTGAATGGAAAAAGTGAATATATATATATGGTATCAGAACTATTACGCAATCCCTACAATTGTGGGTTACAAGTTGAAAATTACTTCCCTTGGCATAAAAACACTGGCAGATGGCGCTTTTTTCTACAATTACCACTACCTCCGCTGATATATCTTTCACTGTATTATTGCCACTGCCGCAGGTTTTGACTACAATGTAGTCATTTCTCACTTGTTGTGGAATGGACGATAACTCCACCTGGGTCAAGGGCTACTACAACAGGCTTGTAGGCCCTACATGTATATATCCATATCTCAGACTAGTATAGATGAGTGGCGTGCCTGGGGCTGTTTTACCTCTCCTATCGGAATTCGAGTTCAACTCGGTGTATTATGATTTTATTAGGCACTATATCTGTCACTATATGATTTTCACATACAGTGGAAAAAATAAAAGCGTCATATAGGTAACAATTCGAGTGAATGGGATGAAATTTAGTGTCGCAATCAGCAATATTTCATCTGTATAGCGACTATCTTTTTACATATAAATTACGATAGAAGCTTGTGATTAGTTTACTATCATTGCCCCAATGTTAGTCGTCACTTACGACAAGCTGTCTGGGGAGCTGGGCCCAATTTGCTATGTTTGTGTGTCAGCTTTTAATATATCAATTAGTTGTATTGATGGGCAATGACCTTATGACGTCAATCTTTCTCCCGACACAGTCATGCTCCCCCCCCCCCCTCCAGTGCATCGACTTACAAGTACCAAAAACAAAAAAATGGCAATGGTGTCCAGATTATTGGTCAACAATGACCTTGACCTTTCAATCTCGATAGGTTTCCTTTTTGTCAAATCCTGAGGTATTCCTGGAGTTTGATGACAAGCCACCCTGAATGCTCGTACAATGTTTTCAATAGTTTTCTGTCACAGTGATGTTGAAATTTGACCTCAATTTTGAGGCCCGGCATATCATCTCCTACTAATGTATCCACTCGCCAAATAATAGATTTGTAAGGCTTTTCCTTTTTTATTTTTCGGTCAGTGACTTATAAAGTGCAAATCTCTTCATTTGAGGGGGGTAAATGGAAGAGGGGTGACCGTGAAATATGTGTGGGAAAATGACTTTTGGCCTTAGGTTGCTATGGCAACGTGGAGAGCATCCTTCCCACAGCGCATGCTCCATTTCGCAGGCTCCATTATCCATCCCTGCCTCCAATAGCGAAAGTTGACCTTTACTACGTTGCTATGACGTATAGGGGAAAACCCACGAACGCACGGTTCAGTTTGAATCCGGCCGAACAACTCCTTCAGTTTTGCACATGAGCGAACTACTATTCATATGCTCTGATATAATAATCTCCAGGTAATTCTTTTCAACGCTTGGTCAACAGAGGTATTATGCAGACAGAGAAAAGTAATCGAAATATTCGGCAAACATCTATTTTACTATATATGATGTCACTTCCGGCGATGTGCGCGAAGGCCCCGAATCCGGTCCAAAAATCTGACTGGTGGCTGGGGTACTATTTGACCCCCAGCGAGGTGGTTGCGTGGAGAGGGCACTTCATGTCAAGTGACTAAATGAGTGGATGCAAAAATAGGACTTTCCTGGAAATAAAATATGGAAAAACGGACTTCACACCAAAAAAATACGGAAAACACAATCAAATCTGTCTGAGTAAGGTAATACTGGGCCAAATAAGTCGTGGTTGATGTCATATTGAAGCGGAAATAAGGCTATGGCGCGCATGCATAGACAAGGAATTGTGGGAAAGGGGCATTGTAATAGACGTTTTGAGGTCGCGGTGGACCAATATTGGTCCGAAAGGGTCGTGTGAGGTATCAGTTTGAAGCTCTTGTGGGGTAGAGTCCAACTGGACGGGTGTGGAGTAAACTTAGTGCAATGGTGAGCATACGCAGGCAGGAAATTGTGGTAAAGTGCATTGGAATGGACGTTTTGGGGTCGAGGTGGGCCCATAGTGGGCGTACTGGGTCGGTGAGGGTATCATTGTGAAGTGCTCCTCCAGACCGACCATGGGTGGGTGCATGTAAAACTTTTCCCGGAAAAGATCCCGAAAACAGACTTTACACCTGGTGAGTCGTAGAAATGAGAATGTTGTTGTTGTTGTTGTTGTTGTTGTTGTTGAGATAGTGTAAGTAGTATATAAACAGCATCTTTTGCCCCATTGACCTACTTATTTGTTCCCCCGGGTAAACTTTAACGGGGTACTTGGTCACCTGACGATCCGGGGGAACAAATAAGTAGGTCAGTGGGACAAAAGATGCTCTTTCCCTTGGTTAGTGGAACCCTTCACGTCCCGTCCCGTGACCTCAAGGTTAAGTGCACAAAGGTCAATACTACCCCAGATGCTCTACAATAATGGTCAATAAGCCGTTATCTGCCCTTCCAAAGCATCAATGGAATGCACGTCATCAAACAGGGTCCCCGGCAATATCGCCAGCACTATGCCCAGCATAAATGGCAAGTGGGAAACCCTCAGTTTCTCAACACGCGGGTCGGTCCGTATTGGCACGAAAAAAATACATGAAACCATGGGAAGTAAGACTTATGGTAATAAACATAACCTATAGGTGTTGTGCGATGTTATTAAGGCGAGTCTATGATCAGTGCGACCCCAGGGTCGATCGTTTATCGTCCATTATGTCTCCGCAAAAAATAAACATACAAAATGGCGGCACTTGCTGTGGATATTCCCTTTTGACATCACGACATCGATCGCGCTGCCCTCTGGAGGCAAGGATGATAACTCTGACGGGACAATAACTCTGTGAGACAAATTCCCGGTGATCTCCCCTGATTCGCACATTTGCATCTATACGGGAAATGCCTGTATAACGGTGATCATTTTTTTTTTTCTTGTGGATTTTACTATGGGTTGTGGGATCTTGTTTCCTTCGTCTCGAGCTGTAGAACACGATGGGAGGGATCTAGAAGATAAGCGGTGAAATTTTTTGAAAAGTTCAGGTAGGCCTGGACAGGCCCATGCTGGTGCAGTGGATAGGTCCATACTGGGCAATTCACTCCTGGTCACTTGCGGTATGGGTTGTGGGATCTTGTTTTCTTCGTCTCACCACGTAGAACACGATGGGAGGCGTCTCGATGCCATTGGTTGAATTTTTTCGAAAAAAAAGTCACTCTGCGCATGCGCAGTATGCAGAGAGTATGGGAATAGACGTTTTGGGACCGATATGGGCCACTATTGGTCCGATTGGGTCGAGTGAGGTATCAATGTGAAGCATACGTGAGGAAGCATCCGACTGGATGGGTTTGACGTGGAACTAACGTCAACTGACGTTTTGGGGGCGAGGTGGGCCCCTATTGCTCCGATTGGACCATATGAGGTATCAATGTAAAGCACTCGGGAGGGAGCATCCGACGGGATGGGTGTCTAGTACGGTTTCATCATTCCCCGCATGCGCAGTCCGGCCGTAATATAGCAAACAGCAATTTTTGGAGTGTGAAGGCAGGTGTTTGGGGTAGACAGGGACAACTATTGGTACGCATCGGTCGTGGGAGGTGTCAAAGTGAAGTCGTCGTGGTGTAGACCACGATTTGAGGGATGTTCACGTCATCTGTGACGTCACTGGTGACGTCATCGGTAGGAGTACTAGCGAAAGTGAGCATTCTGGGGGTGTGAAGGAAGGTATTTGGGGTAGAGAGGGACCACTATTGGTCCGAATGGGTCGTGGGAGGTGTCAAAGTGAAGTTCTCGTGGTGTAGACCACGATTTGAGGTTTGTCCATGTCATCTGTGACGTCATTGGTGACGTCATCAGTAGGAGTAGTAGCCAAAGTGGGCATTTTGGGGGGGTGAAGGAAGGTGTTTGGGGTCGAGATGGACAATCCGTGGTCCGAATGCGTCGTGTGAAGTGTCATCTTGTAGCCACGTCCGCCAACGCCAAGCTTAACGCTTCCACGCCCTGGTGAAATAGCTCAGAAGCTCTGAATTTCATGGAATTGATCCATATGCGGTGACGCCCGTCAATGCCTGTCGTTACGCCTTAACGCCCCAGCATAAAGCCCTAAAGCCATGATGTAGACCGATGAGAGAACAACATCAACAACAAGGATAACAATCCAATCATTTTATTATCCCCTGCAGTACATCATACCCAAGACTCTTGTCCAATCAGAGGCCGCCATTTGGCGCTGCATCTGTCATATTCGTTCTTGTCCGTTAGATGTATTCTCGGCTACTCTTATCCAATCAGAAACCGGCATTTCAGAAAGTTCAATTTTGGCCATGTTCGCTTTGATCCGTTGGTTCTAATCGTCGCCGGGCAGGCCAGGATACCGTTGAGGCAACATATCCTCAATCAGTTGTCGTTACGCCTGTCGTTACGCCTTAACGCCGTAGCATACCGCCTTGGCTCCATGATGTAGACCGGTGAGAGAACAACAACAACAACAACAAGGATGACAGGTCAATCATTTTATTATCCTCTCCAGTACATCATACCCACGCTGGGGGAGCCGCGTTGGGTATGTTTACAATTGAAATAGGCTCTTGTCCAATCAGAATTCCCCATTTGGGGCTGCATCTGTCATATTCGGTCTTGTCCGTTAGATGTATTCTCGGCTGCTCTTATCCCTAATGGTGTACAAACGCCCTTATACGACCACTCACTCACTCTCACTCACTCACCCACCATCATTAGCGCGTCCATGCGTTAAGACGAGCGTTGGACACGCCTCGCGGGCATTGTGCACGCCTCACGGGCGTTGGGCACGCCTCACTCACTCACACACTCACCCACTCATTCACTTACTCACTCTCACTCACTCACACTCACCCACCCACAGGTAACTCTATCAGGCTGCCATGCACGCCTGAACGCATGTGTGGTGCACCCGCACCATGGTGTACCCTATGCGCTACGGGCTATAGGGTGCAGGGTGTACCACACATGCGTTAAGGCATGCCTGGCAGCCTGGTAGAGTTACCTGTGAGTGAGTGTGAGTGAGCGAGAGTGAGTGAGTGAGTGGGTGAGTGAGTGAGTGAGTGAGTGAGGCGTGCCCAACACCCGTCTTGACGCATGGACGCACTAACAATGGTGAGTGAGTGAGTGCGAGTGAATGGTCATATAAGGTCGTTTGTACACCATTAGGGATAAGAGCAGCCGAGAAATACATCTAACGGACAAGAACGAATATGACAGATGCAGCCCCAAATGGGGGCTTCTGATTGGACAAGAGCCTACTTCAATTGTAAACATACCTAACGCGGCTCCCCCAGCGTGGGTATGACGTACTGGAGAGGATAATAAAATGATTGACCTGTCATCCTTGTTGCTGTTGTTGTTCTCTCACCGGTCTACATCATGGTGTCAAGGCGTTATGCTAGGGCGTTATCCAGCTCTCTGGATTTGTGTCTAATACCACTTGTGCCTGTGCTGGGGGCCGTGTGGTCATGCCGTCCAAGTTGCCACATGAACAGGTGCAATAAAAGCGTACCTGAGATACAACACATATCACGAATCGTTAGATTCTTGGTATGTGCTTTAGAATAGGTTAACCGGAAGACTATACTGTGAAGTCATGTGACTCTGTCGGTATGTCGGCACCTCTTCCCACTTCCCTTATATGTGTTGTATTTAAGACGCTGACGCACCCTGTACCCTATAGGTCGCAGGGCATATGCGCAAACAACTGTTTGAGGATATGTTGCCTCGACGGTATCCTGGACTGCCCGACGACGATTAGAACAAACGGATCAGAGCGAACATGTCCAAGATTGATCTTTCTGAAATGGCGGTTTCTGACTGGATAAGAGCAGCCGAGAATACATCTAACGGACAAGAACGAATATGACAGATGCAGCGCCAAACTGCGGCCTCCGGTTGGACAAGAGTCTTCTTGAATTGTAAACATACCCAACGCGGCTCACCCAGCTTGGGTATGATGTACTGGAGGGGATAATAAAATGATTGGATTGTCATCCTTGTTTTTGTTGTTCTCTCATCGGTCTGCATCATGGCTTTAAGGCGTTATGCTAGGGCGTTAAGGCGTAACGACAGGTGTTGACGCGCGTCACCGCATTTGGATGAATTAGTGTAAATTCCATGAAAATCGGAGCTTCTGAGCTATTTCACCAGGGCGTTGAAGCGTTAAGCTTGGCGCTGGCGGGCGTTGCTACAAGATGACACTTCACACGACGCATTCGGACAACGGATGGTCCATCTCAACCCCAAATACCTTCCTTCACACCCCCAAAATGCCAACTTTGGCTACTACTCCTACTGATGACGTCACCAATGACGTCACAGATGACATGGACAAACCTCAAATCGTGGTCTACACCACGAGAACTTCACTTTGACAACTCCCACGACCCATTCGGGCCAACAGTGGTCCTTCTCGACCCCAAACACCTTCCTTCACACCCCCAGAATGCCCACTTTGGCTACTACTCCTACCGATGACGTGAACATCCCTCAAGTCGTGGTCTACACCACGAGGACTTCACTTTGACACCTCCCACAACCCCAAATACCTTCCTTCACACTCTCGAAATTGCTCTTTTCTATACTACGGCCAGACTGCGCAGGCGCGGAAGGACGAAACCGTATGCTTCACATTGATACCTCACTCGACCCAATCGGACCAATAGTGGCCCATATCGGTCCCAAAACGTCTATTCTCGTACTCTCTGCATTCTGCGTATGCGCAGTGACTTTTTCAACAAATTTCAACCAATGGCGTCGAGACCCCTCCAGTCGTATTCTACGTCGTGAGACGAAGAAAACAAGATCCCACAACCCATACCGCAAATGATCAGGAGTGAATTGCTTAGTATGTACCTATCCACTGCACCAATATGGGTCTGCCCAGGCCTACCTGAACTTTTCAAACAATTTCACCGCTTAGCTTCTGGACCCCTCCCATCGTGTTCTACAGCTCGAGACGAAGAAAACAAGATCCCACAACCTATAGTAAAATCCACGAGAAAAAAATGATCACCGTTATACCCCATACAGGCATTTCCCGTATAGATGCAAATGTGCGAATCAGGGGAGACCACCGGGAATTTGTCTCACATAGTTATTGTCCCGTCAGAGTTGTCGTCCTTGCCTCCAGAGGGCAGCGCTGTCGATGTCGTGATGTCAAAAGGGAATCCCCACAGCAAGCGCCGTCATTTTGTATGTTTATTTTTTGCGGAGACATAATGGACAATAAACGCTCGACCCTGGGGTCGCACTGATCATAGACTCGTCATAATAACATCGTACAACACCTATAGGTTATGTTTATTACCATAAGTCTTACTTTCCATGGTTTCATGTATTTTTTTCGTGCCAATACGGACCGACCCGCGTATATTGAACTCTGTTGAGAAACTGAGGGTTTCCCACTTGCCATTTATGCTGAGCATAGTGCTGGCGATTTTGTCGGGGACCCTGTTTGATGACGTGCATTCCATTGATGATTTGGAAGGGCAGATAAAGGCTTATTGACCATTATAGTAGAGCATCTGGGATGGTGTTGACCTTTGTGCACTTAAAATTGAGGAGGTCACAGGGAGGGCACGTGGAGGGTCCCACTAACCAAGGGAAAGAGCATCTTTTGTCCCATTGACTTACTTATTTGTTCCCCTGGATCGTCACGTGACCAAGTACCCCGTTAAATTTTACCCGGGGGAAGAAATAAGTAGGTCATTGGGACAAAAGATGCTGTTTATATACTACCAGTGTAGTCTCTCAATTTCTGGGTAGTAAAATACAAGTGAAGTAATCCAGTTCCCCCTTAGTGGTAGAGAAAGCTGAAACCCAGTATATTTGCCCTATGACCTTTGCGGGTTTTCTCTACTGCTGTCACCGATGTGTCATATTATACCCACAGTCCACCCCAACATACATGGTTCAACTGTCAGGCGTCCCCTCTTAGGGGGTAGTATACAGAGACTAGACGAAGGCATGTTCCCAGGGCGCACCGAAAATTGCGCTTTGTCTACCAATCCCTGAGTGCACAAGAGCATCATGACGGCTTCACCCAGGTCATAGTCTACATGCCCGGGGCTTTAACACGACACCGTGCACGCCATATTTGGACCTAAATCGCTCAAACACGCCCTGCTTACCCCCAAGATGCCCTCTTTCGCTACTACGCCTCGACTCCGCATGCGCACCATAACGTCACTTCTGGTCAAAACCGAACTACTCGTGGTCTGCTCACCGGGAGCTGGAATATGACAACCGACACGACTCATTGGGACCACGAATGGCCCCTAAATTGTTCAAACACTCCCCCCGCGCATCCCAAAATTGCCCCCTTTCGCTAATACTCCTCGACTGCGCATACGCACCATGACATCGTTTCCGGTCCAAAACAAACCCATTTACACGCCCAGGGTTACACGCACCCTGCACGACCCATTCTGGTCCAGAATTACCCCACCTAGATCGAATATTTTTTTTCATGCATCCAGGATGACCCGAAGTGCTCTCTCCACTTTGCCATGGCAACCTAAGGTCAAATTCCGCTACATTTGTCTATTTCAACCTCATCAATTTACCCACAAAAATGATGAAACTTGTAATTTATATACTACTGGCCTTGACCTCTGACGTATAGACCACAATTTTTTATGACTTTCAGATTGTTTGTCACAGTGACCTTGACCTCTGACCACCTTGACCTCTGACCTAAATTTGATACCTAGCACATCGTTTCCCACTAGCGCATCAACTCCCCAAAAAATCGAGTGTTAATGATTACGTGATTTTTCGGATGACAGTGGCATTGACCTCTGACTTTCTGGTCTCAATTATGAAACCTGAAAGATCCACTTCCACTTACTTATCTCTTCAGCAAAAAATAAATATATTTTGAACGATTTCCTGATTTTTGGGGCACAGTGACCTTGACCTTTAACCTTCATTTCGCAGTGCAACACATTGTGTGATCCCCTCATATCTTACTCTTTACAAACACTTTTCAATGATTTTGACACAGTGGCCTTGATCTTTGACATATTGACCTCAATATGGTGCTCAACAGCTACATGGCATCATAGCTATCGCAGGCCCATGATAATCTCTATCGAGATGACCCCAACTAACATAGACTCTGCATGGTTTCGTGCACAGGGACTCGTTACCGTTGTTAATTGCTTAATTGAGTTGATTACAAGGGGGGGGGGGATCGATGTAGGGAATAAATGCCCGATTTATTCCATACCTCGCCCCCCACCCCCCTGTAATCAATTCAATTTAGCAATTAACAACGGTAACGAGCCCCTGTGGTTCGTGCAACGGTTGACAGACTGTAGATAGTAAATAAGAAATCTGGCAGCCATCGTTTCTGTAGAATTTCAGCGTATTTAGTGATATTAAGGAATAATCCGCCAATCGAACTGTCAATACCGGTATATATTTCATTCACTTCAACGTATTTGTACACTAACAACCTGGGTTTTATATGATCCTCAAATGGAACGATCGATCGATCGCGTTTTTTAATACCGGTACCGTAAAGTTCAAAGCTCCCCTGATCTACATGTAGCACAATATATGTTATCTATATACATGTAGTACATGTATTTGTGTGTACATAATACGTCATAGAACACACTTTTATTCACACTGCGCCGATCGCTCCATTTTAAAGGACAAGTTCACTGTTCCGGTTATTGCTTAACGCACAACACAGCCAGTCAGGTTAACGTAGCCTTCTTTTCACCGGTCTGTCTCATTTTTTATCTCGATCACGAGCCATAATCACATACGCCAGTGTGTTGTCACTTCTTCGTTGGACATACCATGGAGCCTACTATAGGCTCCATGGACATACTAAATCGATCTATCAACTTTATTATTCTGGATAAATAACATTGAGTGCGACTTCAGGTGTCTACTGCCTATATCAGTGAGGGGAACTATAATTTCAAGAGTTTTGTCATTTATGTACCGGTGTGAATTTCTGGCCAGAAAATTTTGTAGGGCAAGGGGGACAATGGCTATATCCAGCATATCTATAGCTCTAGAAAAAAAACCCACACACACACACACACAGAAAACAAACAAACAGCAATCTGACAGCTGTAGGCCGGGAAGAAAAGTAATGCAAACAGCTCAGGATGGTAATCGGTGGGTTGCTAGAAATCCCGTTTCTGCCAATTCTTGTACCGGTATACGGGGAAAATTTGTCAAGCTTAATTAGCAAGATAAAATGAAGCATTCCTACACTGTCAGTTATCACCATGCAGCAGTACCGTAGTTTAATGTTTCCCCATGTATGCGTATATGGCGTCCCTGCAGAGTCTGTTCACTGTTATTGTGACAGTTTTAATGCGAGAAAGGCCGATTGCAACTACCCATCATACCGGTGCAATGAGTTGAATAGTCTAAACCTAGGCTAAACAACACAAGTAGGACAACAAACATCGATACCGTACGAAATAAATTTAGGACATTATCAATAGTTGGTCGCTTTCTCAATACTTCTGAACAACTGAAAAACAGTATTGTTTTGCTTACCTGCGCTGCAGTGCACAATGAATCAAGCGGTCCGATCGTCAGCACTGTATCTTGTCAAAGTGACTTCTGTCGCCGTTCATAAGCTTTCGTGTGGTAGGCCACTATACATGTGGTTGTCGGTCCTCAAGTTACACCATCAATTAATACTTGACCTCAACATTCACCGGCCTATCGGTTTTCAGTAATAACTTCTGAATGGTTAAAGTTCCGGGAAACCCCGAGATATTTCCAAGAATACTGCACATATAAGGAATATGTAGGTCGATTAAATCACTCGCTGTCAGACGTTTGACACTTGCTCGTAAAATCGAGATATGGCCCAGGCCGATCGAAATGCTTTTGTAATCTCTCGCTAAAAGTAGCCTCTCATTTCTGTTACACAAGCTTTAATTTGAAAAAGAAATTCACCAGCTGCTTCAAATATATAGAGGTATCATTTGTTCAAACACAATCGATCACTTGTATGGGTCACAAACGAGAAATGACGAAAGGAGGCCAGACTTACTTACGGGAAATACCTTCGGCCTCGACCTGATAATGGGGAATCCCCACTGACCTACTTGCTATTTTTATCAGAGCTGCGTTGTTTATTAAGCTGGCTAGGTCATTTTGACATGGTCGGGATATTTCAGAGAAACGAATTTAGCCCGACTCTTTGTGGGCGCGGAACGAGTCTAAATCAAATTACAGGTGTTTATACACCTCAAACTATAATTCGAAAAACACATAGACTACATGTAGTCCAAAATAAAAATGTTTCACCGTGACTTCAGTTGAGTTTGCATTCATCGGATGTTATTGTGATGTTAGAAAACCCCTAAACGCCCTCGATGATTCGAGGTAAAAGCAGCCCCAAAAATAAGGTACCGGAGATTGGGATGGGCTAGCACAAATAAAAGAAAGGTGAAACTGAATAACAGGCCAAACAGTCAAGTACATTTCTTACAGGTGACAGGTGTTTGTTAGCAGCGCTCGAATATATAGCGTCGTCGTCAGACCCGGCATTAAGTACCATATAGCCATCCCTGTTGTAAATAATTTCCTCGTCAACACTCGAAGAACCATCTACATAAGACACCACCGCTAATAATTAACACCAACATACAAGAAGGCACAGAATAATATAGATCTATATTTACGGTATGTCTAACACAAGATACCGGATGCTTTCTTTCTATCTTTAAATCCGTCTCTGATTTTGACTGGTAATCCATTCGAATGGTGGACTTTCTCTGCTGAATAATGAGTCAGAATCTGTCTATCTCTAACCATTAGGCCAAGATACTTTATCCAATATTGTATCTTAGTTCTCGATGCGTGTAGTCATGCGAACACCACGGAGATGTTCATATGTCTCCTTTTCCGGAGTAAACGGAATTGGACACAAGCTAACAATAGCGCCAGAGATCTGACATTCAATATTCAGCCGTCGTCCATAAAAGACTTTCCGCCTTAATAATCGACAGACCTATTTCATTAGGACCGATTCTTTATCCAACTTATTTTCCAAGTCATTTCCATTCGCCGAGCAGACGTTGCAAATCTCGTTCCGCTCTCGCTGGACAGGTTCCGGTTCTGGGTCTATGAAGACCTCAGTTTTCAACACTCTCGCAGTCACGTCCTTTCTCGTGAAGTCGGCGTTCGTTACTATTTTAATGTGTACGCATACTGCATGGAATATATTTTCAGAGGAGATGTATGTCGAAGCAAAAACAATAGTATTTACATTTTTCTCGTCTTGTGAACTTGACCGGATCCTGTCCAGTGCAATGTATTATTGAAGACTACTGCTCCCCGAATTTGTATCTATCTCAGTCACGCTTCACAGCCAGAAAAAGGTGATAACTATTACCCCCAAAAAGGTGATGAGTTAGAGCCATCTCCCTTTTTTATGATCACCTTTTAAAATGATGGCCATCGCCTCTGAAGAGTGATGAGCAATGATTGTAAATTTAGGAGATCACCTTTTAAGGATGATGAGGCAAAATCATCACCCTTAAAGTGTGATGGCCGTCACCAATTAAAGGTGATGGCTCTAACTCATCACCTATTAAAGATGATGGCCAGGTCTGATTACCATTAAAGAGTGATGGGCCATCACTTTTTTCTGGACATGTTTGAGTGCGACTGTTCATTTAAACAGCTTGGAGATGTAAAACACAAGATATTCAAACGGCGGGTTAAGCGGAATTAGACACAGATTATGAAACGTAGCGCCAGAGATCCTGACAGATAGACATGTCGAACCAGTTTCTGTAACATTACTTTGTGATGTTGATTGAACTCGTCACAATTTCCAGAGGATCAAGGCAATATAGTCGTCAGATAGGACAGTCAGTATTCAGCCGTCATCCACGAAAGAATTTCTGCGTCAACAATTAGTATCAATTCCAAACATGCTTATATAATGAGCTTTAAGTAAAACAAGTTTGTTTCTTGCAAGAGAGAAGCGGTCAGCAGTTTTCAGTGATGACAACAATACATCATGATGTTCTATCCACAAAATCCTTATCACTGGAAAGTATCCTTTAATCATTTGTTGTCTAGTTTTTCCTTATATGTATTGTCTACAGAGGATCACTAATGAAGAAAAAGTCTAGCAAAATTAAAAAGAGATCAGTGAAAAATACTCGCACATGTGTCGTTGATACTTTGACAATATATGTTCACAATACCACCTGCGGTAACATCAAATATTGCAGGAAGGGCCATATAACTCTCTCTTTATACCGGTAGTTTTGACAGTTCCAAACTGGTATCATAACTGACATGAACATGTAGAGAGGGCCATTCCCATGAAACTTTGGGGCGAAGTATATGGTGATTTTTTTAAATTTCTTTTTGCCTGTTTATGTTAACCTGTGAGTGTTTCCAAGTATAGCGATATACAACACTTGCTGGTTATCAGCCATATTGTGGAATATCCGGTCAATTACTTTCCACCTACCCCATATTTGTTTTGATGGATTTTGCCTCATCGAACAGATTATTTTAGGTTATAACTCAAGACAATCTAATTAAAATTAAATCCTATCTGCTCTCCCATTTGGATATGTCGCTTGTAGGATATAACCGACTTGCACTAACGCGAGTGTCAACCAATCCCGATAAATCGTGCTAGTGTTTTGAAGGGAACATAATGGTAGGGGCTTTACGTGTGAAAATACATTTACATCTCTTTAATGGTTTTCAGTGCCCTTGTCCAGGACCAAAACAAATTTTTGAATCGCATTATTTTCCCAACAATACAACAAATTCTCGCCATGTAAACATCAATGGACAACAATTGTAACATTAAAACTATAATTTAAATTTCAGGGCGATAGTTTTTGTTACAGATTAGTGGTATTACATACTTGCTGTATAGGTCCATACAAGAGTTATCCCCCCTATACGACACAGAGTTTGTATGACTGGCGCAATTACGTCTTATAGCCACGAAATAAACTCGCCAGAAGTTTTTTTTCTTCTTCTTTTTTACTTTTTTTTTCAATACGAAACCACCCAGCAGCACAGAATAAACGGAAAGACTGTGTACTATATCGGATAAATACCACACATCGGACTTATGTTCCGTTACTCATGTCTTTACTCCGCCAAGATATATCATGGGCCATTTGAACGCTTTTGTATTTGGGATATTCACTTTGTTTAAATGAACAGTTGGAAGTTTCAACGTGTAAATAAGATACGTCATACTCTGAAGAAATGTGGACAAAACGATACAAGCTATGTTATCAATGCAGACTGGACGATATATGCCTTTCAACATTTTGAAACGTCACAAAATGTTATTGCTGATACGGTGTGGTTGGGCGTGATTAAATAAAGAACCTTCGCCCCAGGTGCTGACATTTGGTGAGAAATAGTATCACCAATAGCAAAATAGGAACATGATCTTATGTCCTTCGGTCAGTCATCTTCACTAGGCTTCTGACCTATCGCCAATTGCATGTCATTTCTATGAATTTAAAAATCCTGGGTATAATCCTTCAAGAGGTATTGTGTTAACAAGCAAGATGAACAGACAGACAGACAGACAGACCAAGCAGACAATATCCTTCGTCCAAAATTGGAATCGTCTTTGCCATCACAATCCACATCTCTGCACTGCACTAACATACCAATTTTCACTGAATGATTTACTGATTTTTTCAACCACGGTGTCCTCGACCTTTGACCTCTTGACCCCAAAATGAATAGCGTTTCTCTTGACCCATGGGTAAGGTATAACCAAAGTTTGGAACCAATCTGATTGATACATGGAAATGGAGATATCGCGAGGACAATCCTTTGGATATGTGGCGACAATACGGGAATAAATCCCTTATGTGTGACGGTAATAAAGCTGGATTTTTTGTTCAAACCAAAACCTGCCAAATCATATTTTTCTACAAGTTTACATAATGAAATATCAGCCTTGAAAAAATTGCGATGCTCCGTTGTATAAAAATGGAGATATGATTGATCAAAATGTGCTCCGCAGCCTGATTTGGTATTTTTGAAGCCTTTATAGTGAGGATTTTCTCTTATTCCTGCGAAGTAGGCTACAGAACGCAAATTGTCCGGTAATGAGTGAGTGAGTCAGTCCATCCGAATCCTTTCGTCGGCAAAATAAGGAGAACCGTTGACATTAGAACCTTGATTTTTGGCATGAACGTGCATTAGGGCATTGTTACCAGCAAGTTCTGATCTGAAATAATTCTGATTAAAATTAGATTGATAATTAACACTTCAGTATATTGTTATAGATATATGTGAACTGTAGCCTTTAACGTGTATCCTATTTCACATTGGCCACATCAGGCTGGAGCCTTCAAATTCAGGTCAAATTACCCACAGCTAAAAATACCCTGTCTCACTGTATGCCACATGGCCCTATTACTGAGGTTAATCTTAACTACTGCATATACCCTCAAACAATCAGCGCTGTTTCCATAACGAAGCTGAGGTGGTTTAACGTTTATCAATGAAGAAAATCACCGATCAACCGCCATAGAATATAATGTGAAACAAGAAAACCGGAATAGTACATTCATCAGATTGCCGATGCCCAAAATGTGTTGTCTCATATATCTAGATAACAACGTGATGTAGAGACGCTATTTATTCGTCTTTGTACCGGTTATGCTCAGGAGAATGACATAGAATCATTATTATCTTGTGCATAGAAGGTGTTGGTCTTGAGCTGAATTACCGTAAACTACATAAATGCTACCTTTCTACTATAGTACTATATATAAAAATTTGTTGTATTGTTGGGAAAATAATGTGATTCAAAAAGTTGTTTTGATCCTGTACAAGGGCACTGAAAACCATTAAAGAGATGTAAATGTATTTTCACACGTAAAGCTTGAAATCTACTGAACCTATATTATTCAATCTGTTTCCTTTAATTTAAAAATTGTAAAATTAAATCGGCGATCGTTATTTATTTTGGAATGAAGGCGCATTAGGAGACTGTTACCAACAAGTTCTGAGCTGACCTACTTTTGATGAAAATTTCTGGTGATTTTTGATGAAAATCACTGGCGATTCTGACTTGGGCGGTGCCCATCTTAATATAGGCAGGATTTCAACTGGGGGTGGGGATTTCCAAGAGTTCAGTTCGCGTTCGAGTCCTAATGTCTACTGTACTTCGTAGGTCCTGTGACGTTAGTCACACTGCCATGTATCAAAAATATGACACCTCAAACCAAAATAATTTTTTCACACAATATATTAGGAAGTTTATTTATTGGAAAGAACCACGAATGGTTTTGGTTTGAGGTGTCATATTTTACCTTCATGAAAATGTCCAGAAATACCAAAATAAGCACATTTTACATAATCATTTCTCCATTTTTATGCAACTGAACATCTCAGTTTTTTCGAAGGGGATATCTCATCTGATTTTCCTACGAAGTAGGCTACAGATCGCAAATTGTCAGGTAATGAGTGAGTCAGTCAGTCCACCCGAATCCTTTCGTCGGCAAAATAAGGAAAACCGTTGACATTAGAACCTTGATTTTTGGCATGAACGTGCATTAGGGCATTGTTACCAGCAAGTTCTGAGCTGACCGAATTCTGATGAAAATTTGATTCATAATTATTTTTTTATATTATTTATTGTTGGCTCAGCGAGGGCACTGTCATGCCCATAGGGAACCCTTGGCTGTATGTTTCACTGTATATATAACACAGTACAAAACCTGGTGGGATATGCCATCTGTAATTGTTTTGAGAGCTAGAGGTCACAGCAGTGTAGCTGGGTCACCCCCAATAGGCCTATAAACAGATCAGAACTAACAGTCTGATAGGCTTGGTATCCGAGAATGCAGTTAATACTGACATGTTGTAATAATTAAATTGTTCTTAGAGGTCAGAGCATGGGAGACAAAAATAAACAGATCTGTCTGGCAATTAAGATAACAACGTGATGTAGAGATGCTATCTATTCGTCTTTGTACCGGTCATGCTCAGGAAAATGACATAGAATCATTATTATCTTGTGCCGAGAAGGTGTTGGTCTTGAGTTGAATTACCGAAAAGTACATAAATGCTACCTTTCTACTATAGGACTATATATAAGAATTCGTTGTATTGTTGGGAAAATAATGCATTCAAAAAGTTGTTTTGGTCCAGGACAAGGTCACTGAAAACCATTAAAGAGATGTAAATGTATTTTCACACGTAAAGCCTGAAATCTACTGAACTTTTTATTATTCAATCTGTTTCCTTTAGTTAAAAAATTGTAAAATTAAATCGGCGATCGTTATTTATTTTTGAAATGAATGCGCATTAGGAGACTGTTACCAACAAGTTCTGAGTTGACCTACTTTTGGTGAAATTTTTTGGTGATTTTTGATGAAAATCACTGGTGATTCTGACTTGGGCAGTGCCCATCTTAATATAGGCAGGATTTCAACTGGGGGGTGGGGATTTCCAAGAGTTCAGTTCGCGTCGGAGTCCTAATGCCTACCCTACTACGTTAGTCACACTGCTCATGTGGCAGGTTTTGGAGTGCAAAAAAAATCGACTTTATTACCGTCCCACACAAAGGAGGTTTTCGTATGTAAACGTCACATATCCTTTAACAGACGGTCAGACGGGCGGAAATCGCTCGCAATATACGCCCCTCGTCTTGTGACGGGCATATAAAAATAGCTGATGTGAATTGTTATCTTATGCCTACTCGGACTTTGATGCTGATGATGAAGGGCTATCGGAACCGACTTCCATATGATATCCTTCTCATAATGGATGGCGACCTTATATATGCTGATGACAATGGGGGATTTCCGATTTAATCGAAATGTTTCACGTGCTCTACCAGCACATTCATAACAGGAAGCATTCTATTTATAGATCCATTGTATTGTATTCGACAAAAATAGATCATTAAGCGTCTGAGATTTCATTACCGTGGCGAACATAATATCCAGACTGCGCGATACGGTGCATACAGAAGATGCACGTAGACAGTTCAGAAGTATACAAACGAAGGAAATACAGTTTGAATTATGTTGTATTTTCAGGAATTAATTATTTCAAATAATTGCAAATTCCATGGAGCCAAGAAACACTTTCATTTTGTTTCAGATAGGATTTGAATGCGTAGAATTTATTCACACGTTATATGGTACTGTTTAAAATAAAGGTATACATATTATATTCATACACAGTGTCATATAAACTGGCGCGTGAGCAATAATATTTACACGTATATATATATATATATTGCATTCATAATGACATTCACATGTCTTATGTGTAAGTGTCATCTAATTCATACACACTTCTGTTTATACACGCATTGATTTATAAATTGTCATATAGGGGCCTAAATTAACTCACTCACGGCAAGTATTCAAGTTGCACTAAATCACAGGCCTTATGGACAAGTGTCACAAACTTATGAACTAATAGCATAAATAAATATATATTCATTCACAGTGTCATATAAACTATCTGAAAATCTAGGATCAGAAATGTCATCATTGTGATTTCATTGAGAACGAATTCCACTTTGTATTAGTATGTCTACATTACATTAATTTAAGAGCAAAATACATTCCAAAGTATTTTTGGCAGAATCCAAATATCGAAAAAATGGTACAATTAATATCTAATGACAGCTGCACAATTGTAAAAAAAATGCCATCCTACATTTCAAAATCAGTTAAATTACGCTCAGAAATTACTAATGATTAATTTATTGCATGCATGCAGTAAGTCGTTTTTCAACTGTTTGCTGCTCCGCCAAAGATGTATATTGTTTTCTGTAATGTGCTCATGGACTGGATGGCTTAATGCAACAATAAAATACACATATATATATATCTAATGATCAATAATATGTACACATATTGTATCAGATCACCGGCCGTATGAGACCTTCATGCATAATACTCTCTAAAAAAACTTGAGTGAACTGTTCCACTCAAGTTTGAGTGAAATGTACCTGTTCACTCAAACTTAAATTACTTTTCACTCAGCTTGAGTTACTTTTCACTCAACTTGAGTTACTTTTCACTCAGCTTGAGTTAAAACAACTCAAGTTCACTCAGGTTCACTCAACTTGAGTGGAATCAATTTCCACTCTTACGCTTGAGTGAATGTCACTCAAGTTGAGTGCATTTATCTCCAGTTGAGTGAAAAGTAACTCAAGATGAGTGAAAATCGCATTCATGTATTGAGTGGGATCAATTTCCACTCTTACTTGAGTGAAATTTCACTCAACTCTTTTTAGAGAGTAGCATAAATGCACACATACACACAACCTCCCCACAGCGCATGCTCCATTTCGCAGGCTCCATTACCATCCCTGCCACCAATAGCGGAAGTTGACCTTTACTACGTTGCTATGACGTTATAGGGGAAACCAACCAACGCACGGTTCAGTTTGATTCCGGCCGAACAACTCCTTTAGTGCTGCACATGAGCGAACTACTTTTCATATGCTCTGTCCAGATAAACAGGGAAAATTATCTCCAGATAATTCTTTTTAACGCTAGGTCAACAGAGGTATTATGCAGACTTGAAAAGTAATCGAAATGTTCGGTAAACATCTATTTTACTATATATGATGTCACTTCCGGCGATGTGCGCGAAGGCCCCGAATCCGGTCCAAAAATCTGACTGGTGGCTGGGGTGTTATTAAACCCCCAGCGAGGTGGTTGACATACACAATGTATTCATTCACAATGTCAACTAACTCATGAACAATGAAAATTACACATATTGTATACTCATCTACGGGCATTATGGGTAAGTCTCACATACATGTATGCTCAAGTTTCGTATTTAACATCATAAAATGCATGCCTTCATGAAGTGAAATGTGCATTCTGAAGGCTAAACATCCATTCACAACAACAGTATAATGAAAAACATTATACTGGTGAGAAGACGGATTCAGACGAAAAAGACGAAAATAAAACGAAGTAAACAGAATAAAAAACAATGGGTGGATCTTCAGATGTTCATCTCAGCAACGGGATACCCTAAAACAAGTTCAAAAGTTCCGAAGTTCCCTAGTTCCAAGTTCCGAAGCTCCAAGTTCCCAATTCCGAAGTTTCAAGTTCCAAGCTCCGAAGCTCCAAGCTCCCATAAGTAAATGCTGTGGATTCTGAAAGGACGTTTTCTTGCCTAGAACATTTGTTTTACATAAAAATGTGACCAAATCGAGCATAGATGTTTATTGAGGTCTTACGAATAAGTCATTCAATTTTCTTCAATGTTGGGATACGACTAATTAGGGTCCGAATTCACCTGATTGGAAGGGTTGAAAATGTGCCTCGCGGGAGGCTTATTCCAACCCATATCCTCATGCATCTTCGAACCGCTGAAGTCGAGCACCGCTGGTGTATATGTGAAAGTTTGCCAGTTATTTGCCGACGTGCGGTGGTTCTCTTCGGGTACTCCGGCTTCTTCCACCATCCAAACTGGCTGTCAACATATGACTGAACTAACCTCGAGTGTGACATTAAACCAAATTTCTCCCATGTTTAAACAGTTTAGAACCCATGAACAGTGTTTACTGGTTTATTTGCGTTATTTTGCCTGTATCCCTTTGATTACTGAATAATCCTGTTTCAAAAGCCCGCTAAACCAACTGGCACAACCATCCCCAGTATTATAACAGCGCCCCATGTCATATAAACTTTAAATATATCTACTACCGGTATACTGTAATAGAGCATGCCGGTACCGTAGGCTTATATTCGTATATACTACCGGTATATAATCTATTATGTTTTCGTGGAATAGGACTAATAAATAATTAGTCTGGGAGCGCCGAGTACGGTAAGCTATGAAACAGAAAATAAACAAGCGCTGAATGAGCGCAAAGACCTCCGTCGAGGCAACATGGTCCGTAGGGGAATACATCACTGAATAACATAGGGAATAACATAACTTTTGCATTTGTTGGACGTTAAATTCACCAATGGTAATTAACCTGGGATTGTGTGTTCCCCACTAGCATGTCCAGCTAGGGATGTGGAAGTCACATTCCCCGCAAATAAGTTTTGTCTGATTTCACGTGCATGAAATATTGGGGTATGGAATAGAGTATATTGATGGAAAACCTGGAATACTGCTTGAGACATTAGGCTCCTTCCCACCCCCACCTCCCCCTGAGAGGACGCCCACGCCCAAATCAACACGCTAGCGGCAGAAATGAGACCCTGTGTGCCTAGTTTTACCAACTTGCTTGTGATTTTGTGCTATAGGCCCTACACATCAACACTTCATATTTTGTATGTGTACAGTATAGCATCCTCGTTGACAGAATCCTCTACAAAACACACTCCGTTCTGATCTGTCTCAGCATCATGTGATGAGGATTCAATGCGCTCGGAATAATTTTTTATACTGGTGTTACAGGTCACCTTCATCATAATGTAATTACCATGAACTTGTACATGTATAACATTCATATTGAATGATGATGACTGATGAGAATATTGCCCATATGGAACAAATGGCTGGATTCCAGTGAATAAAAAGTTAATGTTAATCATAAACAACATACAATTAATAATACTATGAAATAATTATGTTTATTCCCTGTCGACATCAATATAATACAGACAATATTATGACTGAATCATGGTAACAGATATTTTAAGGGTATATATGTCTACACTAAACTGAAGGAGACCCATGATATATTATGTTGTAAAACTTCACTTGCTAATCTCGATTATGTTGCTTATTGTGAAAATAAATGAAGTTATGAAAATAAATTTAGTATGATTGCCCATTGCCCTCAAATTAGAAATATCTTCAGCAGCTAAAGTTAAGCCAATCATAACAATATATAACACCATGGTATTGTTGTAATATTCCCCAGGTATTGATCTTTGGTTAAGAATGTAATGAGATACATATATATCTGTTCTTTGTTTTATTCTGTATGCAGTTCATTCTGTATGTATTTATACATGTACATATACCAGAAGTGGAATTGAAATTTGAATAATATAATCAAAATATGTTCGGTTTTTATTTCTATCAGGAAATGAAGTCTTTGTTTCTAGAAGCTGAATCATTTTAGGCACTCGAGTCCTTACCTTGTCAAGGGAGATAATTTTGTAAAAAAACAAAAAACAAGTATAGATCCACACTGGTGCAGAGCAGAAAGTTTTATGACCTTTGATGATATTTGTGGAGCATGCTGCAGGACTTCAACTTCCATGAATCTGATATTATCCACACAATCCCATTCTACATGATATTTTTGCCATAGCACCGATAAACTAGATCCCTTCATTTATGTGTTCTAGATCCAGGAGCTATTGGGAGCTGCAGGTTTTGTAAAAGTTAGATCCAATTATTCTGAGAGAAGGAATGAAGTCCGGCATGGTCATCCTTGGAAATATCTGACCGATTGACACATGTATCACTCTGCCGGTGGTCATTACATGTGTAATGTTAATTAGTATTTCCCGAGGAATCAGCTGATATCCAATGGGTGGGGTTGTGGCCAATCACTGGCTCTGATTTTCACCACCTCTGTCATTCAACACCTTTCTGACACAGCTGAACCAATCAATAGTCGATTTTGGTTTTTCCATTTCATCCAGTACATCCATTGTGTAACAGTCCTGTTGCATCTGATATCAGAAGTGCTGAATCCATGACCTGCAGGTTGGAATCAATTGTATACATATTTAAAATCAAAACTCACTTCATTGAAAATGTTTATGGCCTTCATTATGTTTCATTCTTTCGTCATACACAACAAGATGAAATCCATTATACCAGTTTGCACCTTTCATATGTGTACTTAATAGAACTGGGACCTGACCATGCATGTTACAAGAATTTGCAAAAGTATGAAATGAGAACTGAGTACAGTACTATGAGAACTTAATCCAATCTATGAGTGATCAATAATGCGAATTCTGAAGAACGATGATGGATCTTAACCACTGGTTGGATTGTTGGGGTTCATGTTAGTGGCATGACAGTATATCATAATCTAGAACAGGATTGTTTATATCAGTAACTTCTCTATGGAGGCTAGCAATATTTTGACAAACGAAAATTAGATCACAAAAGAGAATACGTATACTGTGTTTGAGGAATATTTCTGTCTCCCCAATGGAAGGCGAAATTTGAATGAATGGTCTGTGTTGTCAGTGTGTCTGATGTTCACCTTGCAAAGACAAGAAAATTTTCTATGTAATTTATTATTTATTGATATATTTATTGATTTTCTTTTTGTCTAATTGTCATTGTTCAAGTCATTTGGCATCGGTAAAACCTGAAATGTATGTCATGATCTCCTTTCATCTAGTGATAGTGTCTGTTTGGTTCCAGATCAGGGAGGCTGAACAAAGAATGTGAAATGCGATCGTATGGCAAATAAATTCCCAGTGGTATGTTCAGGGCTTGAAACTAAAAAAAAAATATTTGAGAAAGGTTCCATCCATGCTATCAGTCAAAAATCTCAATAATGTAGACCTACATGTGGAATGTAGACATTCCTTTGTTTCAGCAACAATTCAGAATAAGATTGTTTTGTAAAAGTTATTTGTAGACCTACATGTGGAATGTAGACATTCCTTTGTTTCAGCAACAATTCAGAATAAGATTGTGCTGTTGTCTTCCAGTCAGTGCGTGCATGACATGATGACAACAACAACATGATATGCAACAACAACTTGGACTATTTGGTTGGCTTCGACATAAGTCATCAGCCGACAAATACTTTACGATATATAGAAATGACAGGTGGTGTACTAGGAATCATTGTGTTGTAATGATATGAAATGGCAGCAATAAACTTACCAGAAAAACGGGGAAAAATCGCATTGTCCATCTCTACAAGCTAGAGAGCCGCCATGTCTCCCGATGGAAGCGGCCAACATTACGTGTAACTCGTGAAGCATGATGGAAGTGGAACCCGACTACAGAAGCAAGGCCCATTGAAATGCATTGCAATGAGGGTTCCCCATTATTTCGTTTTTATTCAAAAAGAATGCCTCAAAATTTCGTCGGGAACCAAGTTAAATCCTATTGGAATCACATGAATCGTGGATTCCCCATGTGACAATTATTTGGCGGGAGATTTCACAGACGGAGGTAAAAAAACGCGATCGTGAAATTCATCCATATCACGAAGGATTGGTTTGCACACGCGTACTATCATCACTTCCGCTGCTCAATGACAAATAGCCCGATCGCGGTATTCGACCGTTTAGACGGTACAATATCCACTGCTAACACTTTGTCTATAATGATACTGATAAATGACTGACCAGGACAACAGATATCTTGGACAGGTTAAATTCATTCCAAGACAGTTGCATTTCGGTACCCTGCAAATGCGAGAAAATCCTCCCTAAAATGCATAACAAAATATCAGAAATAGGCCAGCGAGGGCATTATGATCAATCAGGTATCCACTTTATACTATTGACAACCACAATTTGACATCTCACTAAGGGAACTTGAAGGAAAACTTGGTTTGGATTTTAAACAAATATTTTCACACACAAATGAAATTTTCCTGTGTAAACGTCGCATATCCTTTCTGTGGACTCTTGGTGGCCACTATTTTGAATTTAGACATGATCCGTTGCCTCTGAAGGCTTAAGATGACTAATACAAAATGTTTCATCTCTCAGTGCTCGAAAATTGCATATAGAAACGACGGTTGCTACAGGGCAAATTCCACCACTTGATTTAGATAAGTCTGTCTACTCCATAAGGATTCGGTCACCATATTTCCATCACTATTACGCAAGCAATGTTATGTTGTGTCAATATTCTTGAATGAGGTACAATGTATCTGTTATCAGTTTGTTTCATGTGCAGTCATTTAGATACCTGGTACGTCTTACCTTATGTTCATATCCTGACTAAATTCAGTATATTGTCAATGTGTACAATGCTAATATTACAGGGACTCCAAGCCAACATGTGTGAATGAGAAGAGAACCACAGGTGGAGTCCAGTTATTTGGGGTATCCATACTCTCTCTACTCCTACTATAAATACCATAGACCATGCATGTATCTTCTTGTCCTCGCGAGCCAGTGTATCGATCGATCTGTTAGGATCGATACGCTGGCTTGTTTAGTTACCCATACGAGCTTTGGATACAAATAGATCGAGGCGGTTTCCTCTAAATCAACCCAATCAGTGAACGCGCTAAGCTAGTTGATTAGGCCAATCCGCTGCGAGGTATGTGATGTGACAGGTTTGAATTTCATCGCGGGCCAAACTGCTTTGATGTTAAGCTGAAATCGACATCGGAAGTCAAAGCAAAAACCACAGGTTTGGGATGTCGACATGCTAATTCAAAACAAGCCCGGGAGATGAAATGTACGTGATTGTATGATAGAGGCATCGACTCAAGAACTCATTCGAATCACCAAAAATGTTCAGATAAACCCTCTGTGAGGATTTTGGATGTGCCTGGAATCTTCTGTGTTTTCCCATTTAATGCATATACTATTGGATTAGTCCTACCAGAAATGTTTTGTTGATTTTTGACGCAATTTTTTTTGGGGGGGGAAGTAACTTCCAGGCAAGTAGTATAGGATGCCACTATACCGTTTTTTCTCCTATCTCTTAACATGGTGACCTAATTTTTTTTTATCCTCAACAATTTGACCTCGACACCGGTGACCTAGGTTCACGAAACTTGGTCAGTAGATTTCCGCGGATATTGCGCGTAGAATGTGGTGATTTTTAAAACAATGGCGACAAAAACGGAAGTGACGCCATCAAAACCGTAAATAGCCGATATCTCCCAAGCTGTATATGGGTTAGAGGCATGGGACCTTCGCTAATGGAGACTTTGAAACAAAGACGTTCATCGGAATATAATAATGACGTCATTCAACCGGAAGTAAGCCTATATCTCTGGAATGGTTTGAGTTATCGGACTTTGGTAAAATAGAAATGTGTGTATTGCAACCGTTCGTTATATGGAAAGTAGGGGGCTAGAGCCGTAGCGAGTACCACGAGTGAAACGTCATATTGGCATTATTCAGCTATCTTGTCCGAAAAGGGAATACTCACGTTCTCCGGCCTTGAACTATGCTGTCCTTCCTAAGCGGGGGACATATTAAACAGGCCCGGCATTCAATAGACAACCATGAAAAATTCCCAAACCATAAAAGGAATACTAGTAAGAGAGAAACAGTTCTCAATGATGTCGATTCACTATTCGTCCTTGACCCGAATAGGAGCTATTCAATCGGCCATTAATAAATCTTCGGAGGTTTTGACTGGACCTGATTGGGGCTGTACTCTGAAATACGCCAGCTACCTAGATTTCTCCATTTACAGTTTTAATATTACAATATTATCGTTATTTTGAAATTACACTATCTTAATATAGGGGTTTTAATATTACCTACTTTTGATCCGGAGTGAAGTTCTGGTATGCTGGGTTAACCATTAGATATTTAAGGGTGTGTGAAATGTAACAAGAAGAATTTTCCATGAACACACCAGGTTCCTGACGTGTCTCAACCCGACATCGGTGTACACATGTTAAGTACGCTCAGAGCAGTGCTTCGGATATTTTCGGGCTATCTATGATATATACATATCCCAGGCATATCCTCATCAGGGGAGGCCTTAAAAACTCGAAATTTAATATACGACCTATAACACCACATGCTTATTTCCGTGCACCTCGCCTAATCCATTGTGAGAGGTAAAGGCGCACTCTCAAGGCTGGAAGGCTATACCAGTGTCGAAGACCTGTTCCGGTCTATTAACGCTCAATTAAAATGGACTTGGTTCTATAGGATAATAAAACAGATCTCGAAAGTTGTTCAGTCGGGAGTATATGTTACCTATCCGCGAAAAGATACACGTGTCTGGGAATCTGACATTATAGACCTCTGTATTTGTCAGACGATGATATGAAATGTCCGCGAAATCAAAAATTATAACCCCGTGTACATCTCTTCATAGCATTTGTATACACCTCCTCACCTCGTATCCTTTTTGGAGAGATAAGAAAATATATCCGTACCTCTAATTAAGTCTGTGATGACTCATTTCGGCTTCATTTTCATTAAGGGAAAAATCTTTCGCCATGACTTAAGCGCCATCACTAACAATATTTATTAGTAGGAAAATGCTGGGGTTAAATTCAAACAATTCCACTTGGACTGCGAGGCAAAAGTAACTACGAATTAGAAATATTTATGTTTTTTCGCGATAGATGAACAGAGTGAATCGCTTCTGTAAACGAAGCCATAACGAAGACAGAAATGTTGGTTGCTCTATGTGAATTCAGTCAGACAAATCATGAAAGTTAAGAAAAACAAAATCAAATACCGCAAAAGCCTTCTCGCCCTTTCGATTCAAAGTTGAGCAGTAGTGTATAAAGGCGAAATCTGGTAGTGCGGAGGGAGAATGGTCGGATATAGAAACACCATTCACTATCCGGCGACAACACCAGTCCTAACACGGTAACGCCCGTTAACGTCCGTTACCGTCCGTATGAACGCCCGTTAACGCATGCCAACGCCCGTCTTGACGCCCGTCGACGTCAGAGAGAGAGAGAAAGCTTGTATTTCGTAAAGTTTTTGCGCCAGATGTTACATCATACCTATGGTCGGTGAGCCGCTATGGGCATGTTTACAGGTCATTAAACTACAGGGTGACATTAGTCTGAAGCCCCCTCTTATTGGGGTACGATGAAAAACTCGTACATCAGTACCATTTCGGCCATCTTCGTCATCTTTTCGTTTTCTCGATGTCGAATGAGAACCCTTCGTTGATACGTTCTGCGTCATTTTTTCTCCTTTATCCTTGTTCGAAAATAAGCAGCCATCGTTATGCGTCAGACTCGTTTTCTACCAGTGCGGGATACTCCAATGGTAGCATGTCCTTGAACAGTTACTTTCGCATTTTGACAGCGTTTTTCAGAGCCTCCCTGGGTAAACCCATATCTTCTTCCAAGTAGCGCTTTGTTTTCATGATGGACCTATGATTATGATCTGTCTTCATTTCAATAGGAAATAAGTTATACTGTTCGTAGAGGGTTATAGTAGATTTTCTTATTCGGGGTAGCATGTCGATGTACGCCTGCTGTATTGCCCCTTCGTTCGGTCCCTCTGCCTCGATAGTCTCGGCGTGTGCATCAATAGCCTCATTCACAATGAGATCCCAAAATGACGGTTCGCTGCTGACCATATCTGAATCGTTCAAGTTCTCGCCTTCGCCGGACGAGCTATCATTGTCCGCGTCGAAGGATGAGCTCCCATCCCGGGACGACCGAACACTGTCGGCGTCAGAGGGCGAACATTCAGTATCCGTACCAGGTGACAAGCCCTCACTATCCGTACCGGCGGACAGGCCCTCAGTTTCCCCTTCAGCCTCTTCATATTCGTGAATATTGTTCTGGTGTCTCAGCATATCGTAGTACCTGGTGAACTTCCGATCACAAATAGAGCAAGTATAAGACATGTTGACGTGTTGAACAACACTGGAGAACTGAGTTAGTCTTTCAGATCGGGTTGCTTAACTGGATGGGCATCAAAGCGGGAGGAATTTCGGCGTTAAAGAGTTCGAGCGCATGCGCACTCGTCAGAAAGGGCTGTTGGACGATCGATTATGCGTTATGGCTTTATGTTAGGGTGTTAAGGCGTTAAGATAGAACCTTAAGCTGTTGAGACGGCGTTAGTGGGCGTTCAGATGAAGGGTGGCGTGCGTTAACGGGCGTTAACGCCCGTCTTAACGCCCGCCAACGCCCGCCGACGCGAGAGACAGAGAGAGAGAGAGAGAGAGAGAGAGAGAAAGCGAGACCTAGGCGTCGACGGGTGTTAACGGGCGTTGGCGGGCGCTGAGACGGCCGTTGACGGGCGTTGGCGCCCGTTAACGCCCGTTAACATCCGTCGACGCCTAGGTCTGTCTTTCTCTCTCTCTCTCTCTCTCTCTCTCTCTGTCTCTCTCTCTGTCTCTCGCGTCGACGGGCGTTGGCGGGCGTTAAGACGGGCGTTAACGCACGCCACCCTTCATCTGAACGCCCATTAACGCCGTCTCAACAGCTTAAGGTTCTATCTTAACGCCTTAACACCCTAACAAAAAGCCATAACGCATAATCGATCGTCCAACAGCCCTTTCTGACGAGTGCGCATGCGCTCGAACTCTTTAACGCCGAAATTCCTCCCGCTTTGATGCCCATCCAGTTAAGCAACCCTATCTGAAAGACTAACTCAGTTCTCCAGTGTCGTTCAACACGTCAACATGTCTTATACTTGCTCTATTTGTGATCGGAAGTTCACCAGGTACTACGATATGCTGAGACACCAGAACAATATTCACGGATATGAAGAGGCTGAAGGGGAAACTGAGGGCCTGATCGCCGGTACGGATAGTGAGGGCTTGTCACCTGGTACGGATACTGAATGTTCGCCCTCTGACGCCGACAGTGTTCGGTCGTCCCTGGATGGGAGCTCATCCTCCGACGCGGACAATGATAGCTCGTCCGCCGAAGGCGAGAACTTGAACGATTCAGATATGGTCAGCAGCGAACCGTCATTTTGGGATCTCATTGTGAATGAGGCTATTGATGCACACGCCGAGACTATCGAGGCAGAGGGACCGAACGAAGGGGCAATACAGCAGGCGTACATCGACATGCTACCCCGAATAAGAAAATCTGCTATGACCCTCTACGAACAGTATAACTTATTTCCTATTGAAATGAAGAGAGATCATAATCATAGGTCCATCATGAAAACAAAGCGCTACTTGGAAGAAGATATGGGTTTACTCCCCAGGGAGGCTCTGAAAAACGCTGTCAAAATGCGAAAGCAACTGTTCAAGGACATGCTACCATTGGCGTATCCAGCACTGGTAGAAGACGAGTCTGACGCATAACGATGGCTGCTTATTTTCGGACAAGGATAAAGGAGAAAAAATGACGCATAACGTATCAACGAAGGGTTCTCATTGGACATCGAGAAAACGAAAAGATGACGAAGATGGCCGAAATGGTACTGATGTACGAGTTTTTCATCGTACCCCAATAAGAGGGGGCTTCAGACTAATGTCACCCTGTAGTTTAATGACCTGTAAACATGCCCATAGCGGCTCACCGACCATAGGTATGATGTAACATCTGGCGCAAAAACTTACGAAATGCAAGCTTTCTCTCTCTCTGACGTCGACGGGCGTCAAGACGAGCGTTGGCATGCGTTAACGGGCGTTCATACGGACGGTGACGGACGTTAACGGGCGTTACCGTGTTAGGACTGGTGTTGTCGCTGGATAGTGAATGGTGTTTCTATATCCGACCATTTTCCCTCCGCACTACCAGATTTCGCCTTTATACACTACTGCTCAACTTTGAATCGAAAGGGCGAGAAGGCTTTTGCGGTATTTGATTTTGTTTTTCTTAACTTTCATGATTTGTCTGACTGAATTCACATAGAGCAACCAACATTTCTGTCTTTGTTATGGCTTCGTTTACAGAAGCGATTCACTCAGTTCATCTATCGCGAAAAAACATAAATATTTCTAATTCGTAATTACATTTGCCTCGCAGTCCAAGTGGAATTGTTTGAATTTAACCCCAGCATTTTCCTACTAATAAATATTGTTAGTGATGGCGCTTAAGTCATGGCGAAAGATTACAGAGGTCTATAATGTCAGATTCCCAGACACGTGTATCTTTTCGCGGATAGGTAACATATACTCCCGACTGAACAACTTTCGAGATCTGTTTTATTATCCTATAGAACCAAGTCCATTTTAATTGAGCGTTAATAGACCGGAACAGGTCTTCGACACTGGTATAGCCTTCCAGCCTTGAGAGTGCGCCTTTACCTCTCACAATGGATTAGGCGAGGTGCACGGAAATAAGCATGTGGTGTTATAGGTCGTATATTAAATTTCGAGTTTTTAAGGCCTCCCCTGATGAGGATATGCCTGGGATATGTATATATCATAGATAGCCCGAAAATATCCGAAGCACTGCTCTGAGCGTACTTAACATGTGTACACCTATTACATTATCAGGCAGATGTCGGGTTGAGACACGTCAGGAACCTGGTGTGTTCATGGAAAAATTTTCTTGTTACATTTCACACACCCTTAAATATCTAATGGTTAACCCAGCATACCAGAACTTCACTCCGGATCAAAAGTAGGTAATATTAAAACCCCTATATTAAGATAGTGTAATTTCAAAATAACGATAATATTGTAATATTAAAACTGTAAATGGAGAAATCTAGGTAGCTGGCGTATTTCAGAGTACAGCCCCAATCAGGTCCAGTCAAAACCTCCGAAGATTTATTAATGGTCGATTGAATAGCTCCCAGTCGGGTCAAGGACGAAGAGTGAATCGACATCATTGAGAACTGTTTCTCTCTTACTAGTATTCCTTTTATGGTTTGGGAATTTTTCATGGTTGTCTATTGAATGCCGGGCCTGTTTAATATGTCCCCCGCTTAGGAAGGACAGCATAGTTCAAGGCCGGAGAACGTGAGTATTCTCTTTTCGGACAAGATAGCTGAATAATGCCAATGTGACGTTTCACTCGTGGTACTCGCTACGGCTCTAGCCCTCTACTTTCCATATAACGAACGGTTGCAATACACACATTTCTATTTTACCAAAGTCCGATAACTCAAACCATTCCAGAGATATAGGCTTACTTCCGGTTGAATGACGTCATTATTATATTCCGATGAACGTCTTTGTTTCAAAGTCTCCATTAGCGAAGGTCCCATGCCTCTAACCCCTACAGCTCGGGAGATATCGGCTATTTACGGTTTTGATGACGTCACTTCTGTTTTTGTCGCCATTGTTTTAAAAATCACCACATTCTACGCGCAATATCCGCGGAGGAGCAAAAAAAATTAGGTCACCATGTTAAGAGATAGGAGAAAAACGGTATAGTGGCATCCTATACTACTCAGCCATTCACACATGATGACTTTGGCAGAACGAGTCGGTATCATGCAGTTCGGTTTAATAGAAAGACTTAAATAACGGTTCGCAATGCCGCAATCCACCGAAAGAAATATTACATTCTTATTCAAATGAGGATGGCGTCTCGCTGAACACTGAGCCGTCCAGCAACTTTGGCCACAGTCTCTGGGTCGTTAGTAGTAGTATAAGGGCATTGAAACGTAATGGCTCGTCACTGCGCATGCGCGAGAAAGTGGTGTGCGCGGTAGTGTTGTGCGCAGGTATGAGATTTTGTGGCGGTTTTGTGGCGATGTTCTGCGCAAGTGTGACGTCATGTATGACGTCACTTCCGGGTCGCGTGATTCGTGCGTGTGTATTGCTCCGCGGTGATGCGGTCTGGTGGTGATGCGGTCTGCCTCCGCGGACAGAAAGTTGTCCCAAATTCTCCGGCATTTTTCTGCAATCTTCAGGGGCGAGAGGGGTCCCTAGTGTACCGATTGGGTCATATGAGGTATCAATGTGAAGCATTGGTGAAGGGGCATCTGATGGGGTGGGTGTGGGGTTGACATATCGTCATTCTGCGCATGCGCGGTAGACCAAGGGTATGGAAATAGACGTTTTGGGGTCTAGGTGGGTCACTAGTGGTCCGATGGAGTCGAGTGAGGTATCTTGTATTACTATTACCAGGTGCTGGTTAAAGAATTGAGTGTAGACATATCTTCATCAAATACGTCTACTTACTCCCAAACTGCATTTACTCTGGAAGATTTATTTAACAATCACAAAAAGTTTCTCAGGGAAAGAGGTATTTGTCTTCCAACCAATCATAACGACATACTAAAAATATACTGGACTCCCAAATGCATAAATCACCATACAAAGCTAGATTCATAGCTGGTTCTAGAAGCTGCACCACCAAGCTTCTTTCAACCCTATTGACGAGGGCCCTTCAGGAGGTAAAAAGCATTTTGGGAAAGGTATTGCGCCACTATTTCTAAGAACTCTGGCGTTGAATGTGTGTGGATATTGAAAAACTCGAAATGTCTTACAGAAAAACTTGATGCTAAAGGTCACATACCGGCCAGACATGGTATCCACACGGAATTTCTCGACTCTTATACTACAATCCTCACATCAGGACCTTATGCTGACCGTAGTTCATTAATACAGTATTCAGGTTCAAGAAACTGATCGTAGATATATTAATGTCGAAGCCATAAAG
>JAVTVY010028510.1:0-10468 GCA_036873755.1 Hanleya hanleyi
TGATATGATCGTGAATCATCGAACTATTAAACTTTCGCCCAGCGAAGACGTACAATATTGGGTTTGGTAGCTATGGGTTAAATGTATCTTTTCTAGATGGCTATGCCTCGAAGTTCATACTTTTCATCATGGTTATATATATATATTGTAAGTATGAATAAATCTATTTTACAGAATATGATCTTCTTGCATCCATGTTTCTAGCCACACGATCCAGGAATATGTTTATTGTCGTTTATAATGTTACGAGACCCGTTCGACACGCTTCCACACTTTAAAGCGCACTCTTGCTAATCTCTGCTTCGTTATTAATATGCTAAAAACGGGCTTCGTAATACCGGGTACCCGGGTAGATCATATTAGTCAGGCTTTAAATAAATACTATTGGGGTAATTTTTTCCGACAAAACACAAAATAAAATATGAAATACGTATCTGATGTGAAATATAATCTTTTTTTGCACTTCTATCCGTTAAAAACAATATTTTGAAGAAAAATGACAACCTCGCCACCAGGGTCGCATCCGCTGGATAATGGCCGCTCCAACGAACACATGGGACCACGCTTTCACAAAGTGGGTCCTATGATACATCTCACAATTCTTACAAAAGAATATTGGAAGATTATCCAATTTCTTATGAAACGTCAGTTACGAGTCACCTTCACTGCAAACGTCATGACGTCAGAATAGAAAATGTTGAATGAGTTTGTCATGTGTCAGAAGCGCTCATAGCATCCATGACGCCTAGTTATCGGCATCATTTTCACAAAAAAACCTCGTTATGTTCTGAATTCTAGTATTTGTTGTGCTATCCAATGACCGATCGTACAACTGAGCTCCGTCTCAGAGCCAAGTAGAGAGGACATGACTGGATTGCTATGGTTTCGATATTGGAAAAACGACGAAAAGGCCATTTTTGCAGTTTTGAATATTCCCATATGATTCTCAGCTCTGAGGGGAATGCAAATAAGCTCCAAATGACCCCAACAAGGTTGGCTAAAAACTGTCAGCACTTGAGATTTTGTCACATAAGGTCTGGCATAATAATAACTCAAAATGACTAAACCTTAAAGCCTCCTTTGTTGCAAAGAGCAACATGTCAATTACAACACATATAAGGGAAGTGGGAAGAGGTGCCGACATACTGACTGCGTCACATGACTTCACAGAATAGTCCTCTAGTTAACCTATTCTAAAGCACATACCAAGAATCTAACGATTCGTGATATGTGTTGTATCTCAGGTACGTTTTTATTGTACCTGTTCATGTGGCAACTTGGATGATATGACCACACGGCCCCTAGCACCGGCATAAGCGGTATTAGATACAAATCTAGAGAGCTACGATGAAAATGCTCTGACAACTCGTATACTGGTAATTGGTGAGCTGTTTCGCTGTGACAACTCGTACATTGGAGATTGGTGAGCTGTATCGTCGTCAGATGTAAATGACGGCATTTAACATAAAAGACTAGCCTGTAAGGCCCGATGTCGACCCAGCATCAACTTCCCACAAAATGCCAACATATATCAAAGACCAAAAGGTCTGTACAGGGGGCGGGCCTCGGGGACGAAACGTCCACCAGCAGAATCTCGCCATATACAGGAAAAAATTACAACACATATAAGGGAAGTGGGAAGAGGGGCCGACATACTGACTGCGTCACATGACTTCACAGAATAGTCCTCTAGTTAACCTATTCTAAAGCACATACCAAGAATCTAACGATTCGTGATATGTGTTGTATCTCAGGTACGCTTTTATTGTACCTGTTCATGTGGCAACTTGAATGATATGACAACACGGCCCCTAGCACCGGCATAAGCGGTATTAGATACAAATCTAGAGAGCTATGATGGAAATGCTCTGACAACTCATATACTGGTAATTGGTGAGCTGTTTCGCTGTGACAACTCGTACATTGGAGATTGGTGAGCTGTATCGTCGTCAGATGTAAATGACGGCATTTAACACAAAAGACTAGTCTGTAAGGCCCGATGTCGACCCAGCATCAACTTCCCACAAGTGCCAACATATATCAAAGACCAAAAGGTCTTTGTCACAGTTACAGCAGTTAGTCCCACTGCACGGTTTCCAACTACCTGACACGTATTATACATGTATGTATTGTAATAACGCTCCATGTCATACCTCAAATGTGTCAATAAAAATGTATAATATCTTAATTTTTATGGATCTGATTTACTCCTAAATTACCTGGAAGTGAAGTCTCATGGGGCATACTAAAATATACCTATAAACTGTAGACACCACTATTTGGAACACAACTTGAAAAAAAAGGAAAAAACGCAACAGCTGAAGCATCTGCCGGTTCTCATTGAAAACACCGGCACATGTATTCTTTGGTTGATGGACGAGGATATTCTTTAATGGACGACGGCTGAATTATGAATGATGGACCAGACGCTTGTAATTTCGCAAAATAACGCTTCGGCAGCTTAGCTGCTTCACTAAGGCCTCTGCATCCACAAGGAGCCATGTTAGTACCAATAATGGTCGATACTGTAAATTGGGCCATCATCTCCGTCTCATCTAAATTTGCCAAAACGATATCTTCAATTTCCCCGTCCACATTAGAATTGCCCAGAATTTTCCAATCATTACCACCATCGGCCCTACTAGCCATAGATCGTGTTACGTCACAAGGGAGAGGGAGAATTATAGAAACTTTCTGCTCCAAATGTCACAATGCAACTGATGTGTTTATCTGAAGTAAAGACAACGATATGTGTATTAACCATACCAGGTCTGTGGAGCCATTATGACCCCCTACCAAACTTTCTGCGCTGTCTCCGGAGCGACAACAATTTTAGAGCTGACACTCCGTACCTTTATAATTTATCATTTTGGGGTCATTCCGAGCCTATTTGCATAACCCCCTAGCAGAGGATCATGGGTAAATTCAAGATGGCGTCCACGCGGGATTCCAAAAAAGTGATGTTTTCATAATTTTTCGAAAAAATCGAAAAAAGCGTTTTTGAAAATGACGTCACTGTGACGTGATATTGGATTTTTGTACCATTATCTGGTAGAACTTGAACCAAGGGTATATTGTGGTAAGTGTCAGTACCCTAGCTCGAGGGGTACGAAAAATAATTTGTCATTCCGGCACCCCCAAGCCTGGACCAGTCCCAAAAAGCCTATGTCAGATACCGGTAAAAAATAATATATATATATATATATCGGTCTGTTATTTATTTTGAACTTCTTTTTTCCGAATAATATTAGTTTTAATCCCTATCAGCAGTTATCAAAGCATTATTTTATTAAAATCAATTCGAATGAGATTCGGTTTATAAGCATGTGGGTATACACCACAGTGTGGTCTTCGTTACAGAAAAAAGTTTTAACATATATAACAACGTAAAACAAAACGGATCTAATGACTGGGCAAGCATGCAACAGATATAAAATGTTAATACAATTAAACAGGATAAGTACAAGTAAATAGTCTAATTAATCAAAACAGACAATAAAAGGAACAATGCATTAAATCTACTTTTCTCGCCCGCGCATGTCTTATACGCCGAAGATTCGTATGGGCATCGGGTAGCTACAGCGATTTGCAGTGAGTGGTGGTGATACTAATTTCCTAGAAACATTGTGAAGCTAGGGGAACGTATAATCATTTGTTTATAATTGGAAGAATCAAAACGATAGATGTTATACACGAAATTCTGTTAGAGTATAAAAATAATGCAAAAATTCCGACGTCACTTATGACGTCATAATCACCCTATGTGTGCTGAGGAAGGGACAACTTGAATCCCTCTAATCTATTTAACCTATACACAGAATGGAAGGAAATTATTGTATGAATGGTGACCATTTTGTTTTCCCAATTTCAATGTTTTCCTTCAGCACTGTTCACTAAGACTTCCGATATGTTAAACCTGGATTTTTGCAGTACAATGCTGTCGAGATGCCTTATTCTGGGATTATTGATCGGTTCTGCCTTATTGTTTTTGTAAAGTATTCAACTGAACTAAATATATGTGAAAATGAATGTATATTATGAGGCTATTATGTCATCATGATGACGACATGTCTCGAAAATCCTTGGAAGTCCTTTATTTCGGCAGGCCACACAGGCATCTTTCCATCAATATACATTTTCTTACAGTAATCGTAGTTAAAAGCATTAACTGTATCCCGACTCCTAAATCCAATTTGTGCCTATATGTTATTGAGGGTGCCTATCTTTGTGATGTCATGATTCCTTGTCAATACGCGTCTTCACCGTGACTTAAAATGACCCACTATGATAAGATATGATGCCAGAAAGTTTTCGTCCATAATTCTGTTCCCTTCTTGGAATAGGTCAGACAGATTAGTCACGGCCATGCTTTCCCCTTCCCCGGACAGATATGAGTAATTATGACGTCACAAAATTAGTATCACCGGTATAATATAACATGAAGCTGCGCTATCGAAACCCCTCGGCTCTGAACCCCAGCTATTATAATGTAAGGGTGTCTCTACCAATTGATTGGCTTGTGGGAAGAAATATTTACCCCTGGTATTCTAAGTGTACTTTCTTTGTTTCTGGAATAAATACATACACTATAGATATAGGTTTGTCATATCTTGGTAAACACAACTAAAATTGTTGAAATGGAAATCATTAGAAGAGAGCCAAATTTGGGGAAACATTTAAGCGGCGGGAATATAAAATGACGTGTGGCAACTAAAAAGTGTTGTTAGGTTAGGTTGTTAGCAAAACAAAAAAGTAAAACTACAAATCATGTTGTGAATAAATTTTGTTTATTATAATTACTGATAAAAAAACTTGTTAGTGGAACAAGATGAGTGAATCATATTAGTAGAATAAGATCAATCAGGTGGGGGAATGGTTAGCAGTCCATTTTTTGGGAGGGATGAATACCTGATAATGGAACTTTAATGGAAAAAGGTCAATAACTTCAATGAACGAACTGTTTACGCACCTTTTGTGGGAGATATTTAATTGAATGCGACCCAGACAGCCTTATGAAAGGAGTAATAGGTCTCTGAAACACCACACTGCACGTTTGGAATGTTTGTATAGATGTGGTCAATTGTTGTTCTCATGTCTGTTGTTGGTGACAGTAGGAATTAGTGGATTTTATTAGACAAGGGGCATAACTCTGCAAAATACTTTCTGACACGACTCATTTTCGATAGGCATCTAGTTCAGGTCAAGAGAAACAACTGTATCACGCTAGGATGTTGTATATGGAACGGTTCTGAAATTATCACAATAACAAATCATAAATGGATCTTTATTTGTAAAAAGGGGCATAACTCTGCAAAATATTGTCCGAGATGACTCATTTTCGATAGGCTTCTGATTTACGTGAAGATAAATAGATGTAACAAGTTTGATTGCCATGCATGAAACGGTTCTGTAGATATCGCGGTAACGGACGGACGGACAGCCGTACATGATGACGACAATACCCCTAGGCCAAAGTTGGCCGAGGGGTAATAAAACTGACTAAAATAAGCCGTACGCACAATTCCTGGTACAAGCTTCGGACTCTACAACAAATGCCCAGGCGTTACCAAATCATAATAGAATGTTCGGTCTACCATCATATGGGGAGATAAACAGTACGTTTATTTAGTTTTATTTTGGATTATCCAAATACCAATTGTTGTTTCCGTGTATTTTTTGGCTGTACGTAAGCATAGGCCAGCGTAGTACACTCATCAGGAGACTCACGCAGTGTTGATTTGTTTGTATAAATCAGTCAATAGAACTAGATGTGCGCCAAACTTTCGATTTTCCAAGGATTTCTCCCAAGTTTAGTCCACGTCTGTATATTATACGTGGGGGAGTAGGACTTATTCGATTTAAGACCTTGTTCTGAGTAGAGTGCCAGTATTTCCTGATTATTTTATTCAAAAATTCAGGTGTGGGTGATACGTTGTTATGAAACGTAATGTCTAGGTCTTGTCCGAGTTTTCCTGTCGGACACCCACATTGGGCTATTTTCGGGCGGCCTGGCATATCGAGGTCCGGGGGTAACACTGGGTTTATACAGTCCAGTGTGCTCAAAAGCTTTTCCCGTTTATGTATTTTAGGGAGAAAGTGGAATGCTGGAATTTCCCTATTAATGTCTAATAGATATCTGAAACAACTAGGGCTGAGCGCCCCACTGATATTCGGTCTGTGTATGATATTATGTACAAGTTCCGCAGTTGAATCGATATCGATATTGTCGATTTCGACATAGTGTATGCCGTCGTATAGTTGTCTATACGCTTCATTTATGTAGTTCTCTTTATTGAGAAGGACGGTCGTATTACTTTTATCGGCCCGTGACACCACAATATCATCGTGGCTTTTCAGTTTATCCAGAGCTTGTCTCTCCTCAAGTGAGAGATTAGTCATAGGTCTCCAACTCTTCTGTAACTTTGACAGCGTGAGTTTGGTAGCGAACAGATAGTCTTCTGTACCTATATCCGCTAGAGGTGAAATGAATTCCGATTTCTTCCTAAACGAGTCGTGTTTAGGTAAGGTCTTGGCCTCATCGAGGAATATAGTGCGTTTAGCCTGGCGCTTCTCTCCAGAGAGCTAAAGTCCTTCACCAGTGTATTACTGGTTATGGCAAGGGAGGGGACAAAACTCAGTCCCTTTGATAGAAATAATATATCACCATCAGTGAGCTTGACAAATTTCTAATGTACTGTTTCGCATTCTCAATGCTTCGGCTTCTTAAGTTAGACTTTTTGTCTGCCAAGTGTTTATTAAAACGTTTTGAGCAGCGTTTGGCTTTCGCTTTGGATGAAAGTCTGCGGTTCGGCATTATAGCACGATACAGTTTTCTGTTTACCGGTCACTTCGGACAAGTGTAGCCTCCAGTCGGAGTCTGTACACCCGGTGCCAATCTTAAGTAGCGAGCCTCCTAGTTCGTGATAGGAGGAAATTATAGGGACACCCTAGTTCAAATTTCAAGTTTCCCAAGTTCCCTAGTTCCAAGTTCCCAAGTTTCAAGTTCCAGCTCCGTAGTTCCAAGCTCCAGTCCCCCCAAGTTCCCCCTTCGAAGTTTCAAGCTCCAGTTCCCCCAAGCCCCACCTCCAAAGTTCAAAAGCTACAGTTCAAAAGCTATCAGACCCAAAGCTCCCAGATATGATACACTGGTTGTTCAAGAGGCATAACACATATGCCGTTGTCAATCAGCCCTTATTATAATGTTACTTATTATAATGTTACTGTCTAGCCTGTTCAACACATGTTTTGAATTGTTCTGGAGCACACTGATTATAGATTACAGATTAAAATAAACCGCATCTATCACCTACTGGAACCAATTTTTTTTGGTGGGGGGGGGGGGAATTAGAAGTTTGTGAAAATATCCTTCAGGATAGCACAGATCGACCATGGAAAATAATTTTAAATGGAAGCAATTCTTGTCCATCCTCTGTAGAGGAACTTAGATTACACACTTTCATCTTATAATTCTACAATCGATCTGTTTATTTTATCGTGAAACTTCGCTGGGATAGGTATTAGATCACAGAAAGATATTCTTTACAATATTTGTATATGTTTCGGTACATTTATAGCATCGGTCGGTCTTTTTTTGTACCGATCATTACCGTTCGGCGGTAAGTGTGCCTAGAAATTGAGCCAAGCAGAACATTTTAATCTGTCTTATACAATTGGCAATATTTGATGCTGACAGTCCACAATGTAAACTCGAGGAAAAATAAGATGAATTAATAAAGTTATTAAACTTCACACACATTTCTTTGTAAACGTCGCATATCCTTTCTGTATGTGGACCCCTGCTGGCCAGTAATTGAAAGTTGACATGATCATTTGCCCCTGAAGACTTAAAATGACTCGAGTATAATTTTTTCAGCTCTCAATGCTGGATACAGAAATGATAAATAAATCATACAAATCTGGAGTCGGAATCCATCTCTTATGTTTCCCTTTTGTTAGCCTTTGTTACACCCTTTATACATCTGCAACATCCCTTGTGTTCATTTCCAGTGTAATTTCAGAGAATGAAGCCTTTCAATGATTCACGGTTATCAAACTACTGCACCTTTCCCTGGATCCAATCAGGAATCAGCCTTATCATGTTTGTAAGCAGTTTTGTTACATCCATATCTCAAGTCTATTCTGATGAGGCAAATTCCATTATTGTTTGATATAGATAATTCCTGTCCAGAGTCTGCTTCTCAGGGATTCCCCACCTGCACTGTCATATATCTATGACTATCACGCAACCAAAGTTTTGTTGTGTCTATATTCTAAATTATCACTTTGTTTCATGTGCAGCGCTTTAGATACCTGGCAGTCTTTGACTTATCTTATGTACATATTCTCACTAGGTCCCCCACAACCTGTGTAAACATAGTAATCTGCTCAAGGAATATAATCAGTTTATTATCAATGTGTGTAATTCTAATAGTACAGGGGCTCCAATTGTGTGTGTGTTGGGAAGGCGGGGGGATCAACTTCACGCTTGCCAGAACTACATGGCGTGTTTGTAGTAATCACATCAGCCACAAACGGTAAACTATTATGTAATTTTATTGATGCAGCTCGGTTTCAGCAAGCGATAATCAACGGTTGCGACCACCGATAGGTGGACGTCCATGGCTCTGTATAAAACAATTCAAATTTTCAAAAGTCGAGGAATAGAAATACGAAGCTGCGCTTCTGAAAACCCCTCGGCTCTGGGCGACAGCCATTCATAATTTATTCAATTTGGACCAAGGTGTCAGGAACACCAAGCTGTGACAAAGTGACCAAAACAAACCCAGATTATTAAAATGTTGCAATTAGAAATGGCCCCTAAGATTTCCATCCAATCAGAGAAACCAGTATTCATTACATAAGTCTCTTGATGCATCAATGATGTACATCAAATTTTACTTCGAGCATTTGAACGGTATCAGAGATGAAGAGCATTAATGATTTCGCATAAATTAAAGATGGCCGCCCATCCTTCCCGTCACCCAGAGGGACTGATATGGTTATTCATTCATGCAAGTCTCTTAATACATCGATGCTGTATACCAAATTTCGTATAGAACACTTAAATGGTATCAGAGATATATTTCATTAAAAATTCAATATGGCCGCCAAAGTTTCCAGCGAATCAGGGAAACTGGTTTGGTCATTCCTTTGAAGTTTCTTGATGCCTCGATGGTCTATACCAAGTTTCACAATGAACAGCAAAATGGTTCCCGAGATACACAAGATTAATGGTTTCATATAAATTAAAGATGGCCGCCAAATGCTCCAACCAATCGGGTCCAGATTCAATAAGGTACTAGGTCACGAGCATATGGATATGCACTGCAAGTTTGGTGTGCCTAGGGTAAGTCGTTCTAAAGATATCTTGGTAACGAGAAAGCTATGATGGTCTCGCTTAAATTAAAGATAGTCGCCAAAGTTTCCAACTAATCGGTTCCAGGTTCTCGATCACGAGCATATGGGTGTGCACTGCAAGTTTGGTGTGCCTAGGGTAAGCCGTTCTAAAGATATCTGGGTAACGAGAAAGGTGTGATGGACGGACGGACGTATATGACGACAACACTATCCTTCGGCCAAATTTTAGTCGATTATATGAATTACATAACTGAGAAATCTTTGAAATGAAACTAATTGCCATCCATTCATACATACTTCTAATTTTGGCTGCTGATGTGTAAGTGAATCGCGGTAATTCGATATATATGGGGTATCTAGTGATCAAGAGGCTCAATGCGACAGTCCGAATCATCGGGGGAACAAGACGGGTATATGATGAATTCAAGGAATCTGATGACCAGTCGCATTTGTCATGCTTGTAAAAGAAAGTTCTGTCGAGTATCATCGGCTTATTGCCGATGTGTTGACCGAATAGCCGCAGTCCAATCATACCACGATACTACATTTGTTAGTACACACCTAGCTCAAAAACGTTCTGTTTCAACAGAATATTTAGCAAATCATCCAATTATTTCTGTGTAAAGGCATGGTAATGTACCCCCTCTACTCCATGTGAATTTGAGAGAGAAGGAGGGTAACTTTCTGTGACCTCATAGCTATCCCAGCGAAGTTTCGCGACAAAAGAAACAGATCGATTGTAAAATTATAAGACGGAAGTGTGTAATCTAAGTTTCTCTGCAAAGGATGGACAGGACTTTCTTCCATTTAAAGATATTTTCCATGGCCGATCTGTGCTATCCTGAAGGATGTTTTCACAAACTTCTAATCCCCCCCCCCCCACCAAAAAAAATTGGTTCCAGTAGGTGTTAGATGCGGTTTATTTTAATCTGTGATCTATAGCCTAATCAGTGAGCTCCACAACAATTCAAAACAACAGGCTAGACAGTAACATTATAATAAGTAACATTATAATAAGGGCTGATTGACAATGGCATATGTGTTATGCCTCTTAAACAACCAGATGTGTATCATATCTGGGAGCTTTTGAACTGTAGCTTTTGAACTTTGG